>PITA01010381.1:0-72256 GCA_004023965.1 Spilogale gracilis
TGGCGGGGGCAGGCGGGAGGGTGGAACGACGGACAGCCTGGCGAGTGTGGGCACAGGGCCAGGGCGGGGAACGCCTCTACCCACAGGGGGCGCTGTATGGGGGGAGTGGTCATTCGGACTAAAGCCGGTTGAAATGCTTGTCGGTTGTGGTGGGGGCTGTTCAAGAGAAATCCAAGTGGATGATGGGGTGTGTCCCAGAACCTATATAAGAAGGAATTCTGGCGAAGACCACCTCTTCTGCCCCCTCTTCTACTCCTAATCTACAGCCCATATCCAGTCATCCTCATGGACCCCAGTGATTTCCCCAGTCCGTTTGACCCATTGACCCTGCCAGAGAAGCCCCTGGCTGGAGACCTTCCAGTAGACATGGAATTTGGAGAGGACCTACTGGAATCCCAGACTGCCCCAACTCGAGGATGGGCACCCCCTGGCCCTTCTCCATCCTCAGGAGCCCTGGACCTGCTTGATACCCCTGCTGGCCTGGAAAAAGACCCTGGAGTCCTGGATGGAGCCACTGAGCTGCTGGGGCTGGGGGGGCTGCTCTATAAAGCCCCCTCCCCCCCAGAGGTGGACCATGGTCCTGGGGGGACCCTTGCATGGGATGCAGGAGATCAGACCCTAGAGCCTGGACCAGAGGGCCAGACCTCTGAGGTGGTACCACCTGAGGCAGGGGCACATCCCTCTTCATCGGAGGGGCTACTAGAGCCATTGGCTCCAGATTCGCCGATAACACTGCAGTCCCCCCATATTGAAGAGGAAGAGACCACCAACATAGCTACAGGGAGAAGGGGATCCCCTGGGCAGGAGGAGGAGCTTCCTCAAGGGCAGCCACAGAGCCCAAATGGCCCCCCCAGCCCTTCAGTGGGAGAAACTCTGGGGGATGGAATCAACAGTTCTCAGACCAAACCTGGGGGCCCTAGCCCTCCTGCACACCCTTCCTTGCCAGGTAGGTTGTCTAATCAGCTGGAGAATCCAGGATGGTGAGAGGGTAGGGGTGAGGAGGGGTGGTTGTGTGTTTGGAGAAGACATAGAGGAGGAGGCGAGGGTGGAGAGGTGAGAGTAGGGGAAGTATAGAGAAGGAGTGGGAGTTTGGAAGGGAGGACTTGGGGGTGTAGCAAAGATCAAGGAAAGTAGGGGTGGGGAGGCAGCTCAGTGGCTGTGGGAGAATAGGGGTGAGGTTTCAGGGGGTGGGTTGGGAAGACTGGATTTGTTGGGAGAGGTTCCCTTTTTCTTACTCATTGGGCTGTTGGTGCCAGGGTCCTTCCTTCAGAATTTGGAGAGGACTCTGGGCTTCTTGGCGCTAAGGTCTTCCCAGCTCTTCTGTTCCAGAAGAGAGTGGGGCTTCTGGGTTTGATTAATGATAACTGGGTCCCGGTAGTAGTTTGGGGGGGATGGTAGAAATGCAGGGCCTGGAATTGTGTCTCTGATAGGAGAGAGACAGCCTGGGCTTCAGAGGCTCTCCTTTCTCCCCTGTTCTGCCTCTCCCAGCTTGTGACTGGGACTTGGGGGCTTATATAACCACCTGAGTCCAGGGGAACCTGTCCACATGTTGATGCTCCCTTTTCCCCTTGCTACCTTTGGGTGGTTGCATTTGGTTTTGTTAGTGAACGAAAGTCCTCTGATGGAAGGCATGTGTTACCTGCATTTCCCCTCCCAATGACTGGGAGGGAAGGCTGGTGGGAAGGCTAGGAATTTTTTTTAATGGAGAATAGCTGCCCCCCTTAGTTCAGAGCTCGAGGTAACCCTGAGAGGGGCCCCAAGAAGCCACAGGCACTTGAGTTTTCCCTTTCAGTTTTGAGTAAGCCCTTCCCCAGGAATGGAGGCGGAGGTTGGGCCAGGGAGGGGGCGGTGAGGGCAAGCTCAAGATTTAGGCTGTTTTCTGCTTCCTTTGCAGGAGATGGCCTGACTGGGAAGGCGAGTGAGAAGCCGCCTGAGAGGGTGAGGGGGGGAGGGGATTGGAAGGAGTCTGGTTCCCCCTATAGCTCTGGGAAGGACAGACCCTTCATTTTCCCTCCCAGATGTTGTTCTGTGGAGGGTGTGTGTGCGGAGAGTTAGGGGGAGGGAGGGAGCTCTTGTGTCTCCTGCTTCTTAAGGAGAAAGTCCAGCCCCCTTTTCTTCCCTCCTCCTAAGGGCTGGGCCAAGGGTCCCTACTCTCCCTTCCCCCTCCCATCTCTGTTACCCCCCCCCACCCTGCACTAGTGTAGCAGGCCCTTTTTGCCTGCCCATGGTGTCAGCTTTCCTCCCCTCCCCTGTTTCCAAGGTACAGAAGAGAAGCGAGCGTGTTAGAAGAGTAGAGCCTCCCAAACCTGAGGTTGTGGATTCCACTGAGAGCAGTGAGTAGGACTTGAGGAAGTGTGACCGAGTGGGATGGCGGGCCATGGCCATGGATCTTCTGACTCCTGCCTATAGCGCTGTGCCCCACAGAGTGTGAAGTGCCTGTCTCTGCTGTGGGTTGGCATGGGAACCAGGGGCAGTGGGGGAAATTGAAAACAAGAACAGTGAGAATGGAGTTTCCTGTTTCAGCTGTGCCATCCCTATCCTGAGTCTTCTCACTTGGAGCCCTCCTGCACCCTCCCTAGAAGATTACAGAATGACTAAGGGAGAGTGACACCAATGGCTGAAGATACCAGTGTACTGCGGGTGGGGGTGGAAAGGCAGGAACCAGGGGGATGGGGATCCCCCCTGGGGATCCAGTATCTGCTGAGCTACTTGACGGGTTTGGGTTCAGAGGATGGCTGAAGACCCGGTCCGGTTGCCTCCGCTCACTGCCCCTCTCCCCACTTCCTCAGTTCCAGTGTCAGATGAGGATTCTGATGCCATGGTAGATGACCCCAACGATGAGGACTTTGTGCCATTCCGGCCCCGGCGGTCCCCTCGCATGTCCCTCCGCTCGAGCGTGGCCCAAAGGGCCGGGCGCTCTGCGGTGGGCACCAAGATGACTTGTGCACATTGCCGGACGCCACTGCAGAAGGGGCAGACTGCCTACCAGCGCAAGGGGCTGCCCCAGCTCTTCTGCTCTTCATCCTGTCTCACCACTTTCTCTAAGAAGCCTTCGGGCAAAAAGACCTGTACCTTCTGCAAGAAGTACGTGAAGGTCCCCAGGTGCGGGGAGGGCAGGGAGCAGGCGGGAATAATGGCTGAGACAGAGACTGTGTTGGCAAGAACCTAGCAGAGCAGAACTGGGAGCCAGGCAGTTGAGGGAGGGAGCCCGAGGAGAGTAAGAGTAGTCCTGGGCCCGTGGTCACTGGTCCCCAAGGAGGGGGGCGTGATGGGAGCTGGTGAAAGGAGAGGGTGGTGCTGAGTGAATATCCAAACCTGTTCTCCCCCACCCTCTCCAGGGAGATCTGGAACACCAAGGACTCGGTTGTGGCCCAGACTGGTTCAGGAGGCTCCTTCCATGAGTTCTGCACGTCCGTCTGTCTCTCTCTGTACGAGGCCCAGCAGCAGCGCCCAATCCCCCAGTCTGGGGATCCCGCCGATGCTACTCGCTGCAGCATATGCCAGAAGACTGGAGAGGTGAGGAAGCTCGATGGGGGCCGGATTTGCAGAGCCTGGCCAGCCCTGAGCTGCCCCTGCACTCTTGGGGCTGCAGGGGCCAGGCCCTGTGGAAGAGGGGAGAGGGGAGGAGAGGCAGCCACCGTGAGGGAGCATATTCAAGGATAGAGCTTCTCCAGGATGTACGCAGCTGGCCTTCCTTGCCTCCCTGGACCTCACCATCAAGTCGGCAGCCTGATGTGCAGGTTGGGGGGTCCCTGGGCCCACTGCCCGCTGTGAAGGTCTAGGGTGAGGTGGGGCGGGCCGTCCTTGCTCTGGGGTGGGTGGTGGTGCCCAGGCCCTGGCTCAGGGTGTGCGTGTGTGCACACGGCAGGTCCTGCATGAGGTCAGCAACGGCAGCGTGGTGCACCGGCTCTGCAGTGATTCGTGCTTCTCCAAATTCCGGGCCAACAAGGGACTGAAAACCAACTGTTGTGACCAGTGCGGGGCTTACATCTACACCAAGACCGGGAGCCCTGGCCCTGAGCTCCTCTTCCACGAGGGCCAACAAAAGCGGTTCTGCAACACAACCTGCTTGGGGGCGTACAAGAAGGTGGGGCCGAGGGAGTAGTGCATTAGAGGGCTGTGGAAGGGGGTGCGGTGCCCGGGTGATGAATAAAGGTGCCTGACGGGGTCGAGGGTTGGGAAGAATAAAACGAATAAAGGGGGTTTCAATTGTATCTGTTATGTTTTATTTTTGAAGCTGGCTGCTGGATACACAGGTCTTTGTTATATCACCATCTATACTTTTTTTGTATGCCTGAAATCTTTCATGTTTTAAAAAATTTAACAAATAAAAGTGAAGGGACAAATCCAGCCTCAGCCTCTCCTTCCCCATCCTCACAGAAAAACACACGTGTGTACCCCTGTGTCTGGTGCAAGACCCTGTGTAAGAACTTTGAGATGCTATCACATGTGGATCGTAATGGCAAGACCAGCTTGTTCTGTTCCCTGTGCTGTACCACCTCTTACAAAGTGAAGCAGGCAGGGCTCACTGGTAGGTGCAAAGCCCTCTTCTCTGAGACCCCTGCTGGCCTTCCTTCTACCTCCCGTACTCCCCCCTTCTCAAGTAATCCCTGCCGCCCGACCTCAGCCCCGGCCATATCTTCCCATCTTCCCGTGGGTTTCCTGTTCCGTCTCTGCGCTGCCTTACACCTTCCGTGTGCTCTTTCTGTCTCTCTCTGTCTGTCTCTCGCTCTCTGTCTCTCTGTCTCCCTTTCTCTCTGTGCCCCAGGCCCTCCCCGACCCTGCAGCTTCTGCCGCCGCAGCCTCTCTGACCCCTGTTACTACAACAAGGTTGACCGCACAGTCTACCAATTCTGCAGCCCCAGCTGCTGGACCAAGTTCCAGGTACTCCAAACCCTGGACCAGGGACTAAAGGGTGTGGTGACAGAGAGAGGGTATGAGAATTGGGGGTAGGTAGGCCCGGGCCTGAGCCAAGAGCGAGCCTGACTCCCCCTCACCCCCCACAGCTGCCACGCACCTCCCTTACTTGTCTTCCTTCCCTCCAGCGCACAAGCCCTGAGGGGGGCATTCACCTGAGCTGTCACTACTGCCACAGCCTCTTCAGTGGCAAGCCTGAGGTCTTGGACTGGCAGGTAAGACCCCCATCCCCACTGCCGTCCTGCCACACCGACCGAATGACCGGACGGACGTCCGCCCTCCTGAGGGGCTCGGGCTGCTTGGGCGCAGCCGGATGTCACAGCTGTGTCCTCCCCACCCTGTGCCCCTCATCTCAGGACCAGGTGTTCCAGTTCTGCTGCCGGGACTGCTGCGAGGACTTCAAGCGGCTCCGGGGGGTGGTGTCCCAGTGCGAGCACTGCCGGCAGGAGAAGCTTCTACATGAGAAGCTTCGATTCAGCGGCGTGGAGAAGAGCTTCTGCAGCGAAGGTAAGGAGACGGGTGGGCGAGGGCCAGTAGGCCCTGTACCTCACAGCCGCAGAGGCTGGCAGGGAAGGGAGGAGGGCTCACAGTGCAGCCTGCAGGGCCAGGGCCTCGGCTCCTCCCCTCCATCCATCCGAAGGTCCAAAGGCTTCAGGCCCCCGAGGCTGTTGAGGCTTTTACTCAGACCCCCTCAAAAAGGTTGGCTTCTGCGGGCCCTTGTGGCCACCTCTGTGTCTCTGGACTCTCCCCTCTTGCCCTCTCCCCAGGCTGTGTGCTGCTGTACAAACAGGACTTCACAAAGAAGCTGGGGCTGTGCTGTATCACTTGTACCTACTGCTCCCAGACCTGCCAGCGCGGGGTCACCGAGCAGCTGGACGGCAGCACCTGGGACTTCTGCAGCGAGGACTGCAAGAGCAAGTACTTGCTGTGGTACTGCAAGGTGAGGGGCCAGCGTGGCTGGGGGCCAGGGCCCAGGGCGGCCGATCTCCAGGCAGGGGGCTGTGGCTGGCCCAGGCTCCCACCGGGAGCAGTATGAAGGGCTTCTCCCCAGGGCAGAGGGTGCAGCACGTTTTAGGGAGGCAGGGCTGACCATCCTATTGACACCCTCAGGCTGCCCGGTGCCACGCCTGTAAGCGCCAGGGGAAGCTGCTGGAGACCATCCACTGGCGCGGGCAGATCCGCCATTTCTGCAACCAACAATGTCTGCTGCGCTTCTATAGTCAGCAGAACCAACCCAACCTGGACACCCAGAGTGGGCCTGAGAGCCTCCTGAACAGTGAGTCCCAGGCAGCAGGGGGCTCGGGGGGCGCCCAGTCCATTAGAACCGGCCCAGATTCTTCTAACCCCGGGGCCAGCCCCTCTCTTCTCTCACACTGGCTTTCACCCCCTCTGTGGCCGGAGCTCTTGGCTCCATGTTCCCTTGCAGCCTCTGGACTGTGCGGGGACTAGGTGGAGCCTTGTTTAAAGGCTCTCCAAGTTTAAGTCTCCTGCAACTCTATCAAGGATGTATTTTTAGGGAATGGGCCCCCTACGGAGGTGGGAATGGGCATGTGGGGGCTGTGGCTAGTTTTCCAAGGGAAGGACATGTTCGCATGAGCTCTACCTTTAGTGAGACTGAAGGCTATCGTTTCTAGAATGTTACCACAGCTCCTCTGCTGCTGCAGGGGTCCCAGGCCTCCGAGGGCCATCTGCATGGAAGGACTCACACTGTGGGCTCTTGGGGAAACTATTTTTTGATCTTCTTGGCAGCCAGGAGCAAAGAGGCTTCTTGGTCCCTGTCACTGGGGCCTAGAGCAGACTAGATCTGGGGTGGTGAGGAGGAGATAGTCCCGATAGCCCATTTGCATTTAGTACCCCCTCTTAATGGAGCTCTCCCGGAGCAGAGACCAGGAAAACAGAGAACAGGTTCCACAGATGAGAGATTCATTTGTTTTAATTCATTTATTTTGATCTGTAGGTCAGTCTCCTGAGTCAAAGCCCCAGACGCCATCTCAAACCAAAGTGGAGAACAGCAATACAGTGAAGCCTCCAGAGGAAAATGGGAACCTGGGCAAGGTCAGGGCCAAAGCCAAAGGGGGTGGATGGCCTCGGTGTGTGTGGGGGGTCTGGTATGTTGGCAGCACGAAGGTTCTCTTGTCTCTGCAGATCCCTGCAAAGACCCGATCGGCTCCCACCGCTTCCACCCCTCCTCCGCCCCCGCCGCCCCCAGCAACGCCCCGCAAGAACAAAGCTGCCATGTGTAAACCACTTATGCAGAATCGGGGGGTCTCCTGCAAGGTGGAGATGAAGTCCAAAGGAAGTCAAACAGGTGAGCCAGGGTACCTAGATGTCCCAGGCTACGTTCCATAGTCCCAGGCCTCCAGCCGTGTGCTTGGGAGCCGGACCAGGGAGGGTTCGAGGCGGCTCGGGTAGCACGCATACAGTTGTCCTGCAATCAGAAAGTTGTCTCTCAGCCTTCAGCGGAAGGGCAGGTTTGTGACTCCGAGCGTGCATTAGAGCCTTCGGGGGCAATGAGCAAGCATCCGGCCCCAGGCTGGATGTGACCTATCTCCAAGCGGGGCCTCTGAGAAGACCCCTTTCTTACTGGCAGAAGAGTGGAAGCCACAGGTGATCGTGCTGCCCATCCCAGTGCCCATCTTTGTGCCAGTGCCTATGCATCTGTATTGCCAGAAAGTCCCGGTGCCTTTCTCCATGCCCATCCCGGTGAGTTTCCTGGTCCTTCCTGCTGCGGCCTCCTCTAACCTCCCAGGACTGAGACCTGTACTCCCCCTCGCTCTTGCCAGCTGTCCCTCTTCCTGGCCGCTCCACTTCTTGGTGTCTAGTTGGGACTTGTGCCTCCAGGTGCCTGTGCCCATGTTCCTGCCCACCACCTTGGAGAGCACAGACAAGATTGTGGAGACCATCGAGGAGCTGAAGGTGAAGATCCCTTCCAACCCTTTGGAAGCTGACATCCTGGCTATGGCCGAAATGATTGCCGAGGCTGAGGAGTTAGACAAGGCCTCATCTGACCTTTGTGGTATGCCACAGACAGCGGTGGTGCGGGACGCAGGGTGCGACCTGTCTGTCTCGGCCCCGGGTGGGCGGAGCATGGTGATCTTGGTGTTTCAGCAGGATGGGGGAGTAGTTGGGGTCAGGCCCTGAGGACCCGTGAAGACACCAGGCAGGAGCTTCGTTGACCAAGCCACCTCCTCTGCCTCCCAGATCTTGTGAGCAACCAGAGTGCAGAGGGGCTTCTGGAAGACTGTGACCTGTTTGGGCCAGCTCGAGATGACGTCCTGGCCATGGCTGTCAAGATGGCCAATGTCCTGGATGAGCCCGGGCAAGATTTAGAGGCCGACTTCCCCAAGAGTGAGTAGGATGTGAAGCGTGTCCAGGGAGTACAGGAGCCTTTGTGCCATTGTAGCCTGAGCATGACCCTAAACAGTGCTCCTTGGGACCCTGTGATGGAAGGTTCACTCAGGGACCAGTGCCAGAGATACTGCCAGAGATAGGGACAGGCATGCTATTTTATAGCTGTATCTTGCTTGTTTTTTCCAACCGTGGCAAAACGCATGACCTGAGATTTACCATCTTACCCACATTTAAGTACGCGGCTCCATAGCGTTACAAACATTCGTGTCGTTGTGAGCTTTGGTGTCTGTGTGCTTCTGAGTGAGTTCTCAGTATAGCTCTGCCAGTTGCTATGGCATATGGTGAAGCTTTATGGGAGGCTCACCTCCATCCGGGTGGGCAAGTAGGAAGGGTAGGGTGGGAGCATCACTGGGTTGAGATCTTAAAACCTTGATTTCCTTTCCTCTCTTCCTTTTCTCTCTTAACAGATCCTTTGGACATTAACCCCAGTGTAGACTTCCTCTTTGATTGCGGCCTGGTAGGGCCCGAGGACGTGTCTACTGAACAAGACCTTCCCCGCACCATGAGGAAGGTGAGGGCTAGGGTGCTGAACCCACAACAGAGGGAGGGAGCCCAAAGAACTCAGAGAAGGGCCTCGTAGCCAAGCCAGCAGCCTTAGTTTGACTTCCCTGCCCTCCTTTCTCTACCGTGGCAAGTCCCGAGAAACAGCCCAACTCTCTCTCCTCGGTTCACGAGGTCATCAGGGCTGTTTCTGGGGCTGTGTGCTCTGGAAGCTTGTTGTGTTCTGACATCAGTCCCCTGGTTCTGTGGTGATTGGCACCATCCTGATTATATTCCATGGTGCCCCTGGCCTTGCCCCAGCCATGCCTGTCCTTTTCCTCTACAGGGTCAGAAGCGGCTGGTACTTTCGGAGAGCTGTTCCCGGGACTCCATGAGCAGCCAGCCTAGCTGTACTGGGCTCAACTATTCGTACGGTGTCAATGCTTGGAAGTGCTGGGTACAGTCAAAATATGCCAATGGAGAAACTAGCAAGGGGGATGAGCTGCGTTTTGGCCGTAAGTTGCAGGGGGGGTACTCTCTAGGGAGGGGAGTGGGAGACAGAGAGGAGGAGGAAGAGGGCACGGGCTGTGTTTCTGCTGAGGATGTGAAGGTGTCTGTGAGTGATAAGGCTGTGATCACCGAAGGGTGTCCTTTGAAGATGGGGAGGGGCTGCCTAGGTTTTGAGGCCAGGGGCTCTTTGTGTGTGTGTGTGTGTGTGTGTGTGTGTGTGTGTGTGTGTGTGTGATGGGTTTGTGCTGGAGCTGGATACGACTGAGGGATGAAGGGATTAACAAAAGAACGAAATTAAATTCTCCACATGGAGCGTTCTTAATCCCATCCACCTCTACCGCACATCCTTATAGCCAAACCAATGCGCATCAAAGAGGATATTCTGGCCTGCTCGGCTGCCGAACTCAACTATGGCCTGGCCCAGTTTGTGAGAGAAATCACCCGACCCAATGGTGAACGATACGAACCCGACAGTATCTACTATCTGTGTCTCGGCATCCAACAGGTACCCCTGGCATGCCGTCACACTGGCGGTCACCCTCGACAGGGCAGGCAGGGTCACACTAGAAATGGTCCTTTCCCACTCCCTGTTCCTCACCTGCTCTCCTGCCCTGAGCAGGTCCCCTCGGTAATCCTCACACCCATTCTAGGAAGGGGGTGATGGGTGGAGCTGGGTTCCTTGAGTGGTGGGGGATGGTTAGTTCCCACAGGGAGAGGTCATCCTTGAGTTACAGGATGAGGCAGGGCTGGGCTGATGAGGACCCAGTTGTGACACATCTCCTCCAAAACTCCCTCCTCTTCTAGCAAGGCTCCAGCACCTTGGAGTGGTGGGCATCCCTGGGAAAGAGCACCCTGGGTCACGTAACCAAGCAGCCATTTCCCACTGCCTCCTCATTTCCAAGGTTGCATCGCCATGCCTGGGGCCTTTGGCATCGTGTCTTTCCTCTAGAACCTAGAGTCTAGCTTTTTTTTTTTTTTAAGATTTTATTTGGACCCTGGGATTATGACCTGAGTTGAAGGCAGATACTTAACTGACTGAGCTACCCAAGTGCCCAGGAGTCTAGCTTTTTTATCTGTGTTTGGTTTTCTTTCTTCAGTACTTGCTGGAAAATAACCGAATGGTGAACATCTTCACGGACCTTTACTACCTGACTTTTGTTCAAGAACTCAACAAGTCTCTGAGTACCTGGCAGCCCACGCTCCTCCCCAACAGTAAGGGACAGGGACTTAGCAACCCCTCTGCCCTTTCGTCCAGCTTTTCAATATGCCATTCCAAGAGTCCTGGGCTCTTTGGCCTGCCATTCATCATCACAAAGGCTTAGAGGGCAGGAGTTATGGACCTGGGGGCCTCAGGGTTCAGAGCTAGAGGCACTGGGGCCCCCGTCCTTGAACCTGACTTAGGGCTAACGTGCTGTCTCTGGGTCTGAGGAAGGTGGCCTGGGTTTGGTCGGTAAGTGCGGAAAGAAAAGAAGAAATTGTGGGACTCCCTGAGGTTTACATCTGCCTGCCTGCAATGTAAGGGTGGCGAGAGAAGCTCCAAATGCAGATAGAAACCATTAAGAAAAAAATCCAGTTCAGGGCGCCTGGGTGGCTTAGTTGGTTAGATGTCTGACTCTTTTTTTTTTTTTTTTTTAGATTTTATTTATTTGACAGAGAGAAACACAGCCAGAGAGGGAACATAAGCAGGGAGAGTGAGAGAGGGAGAAGCAGGCTTCCCGCTGAGCAGGGAGCCCGATGTGGGACTCGATCCCAGGTCTCTGGGATCATGACCTGAGCCGAAGGTAGTTGCTTAACCAACTGAGCCACCCAGGCGCCCAGACCTGATGCTTATTAACTGACAGAGCCACCTAGGTGCCTCCCCATAGCGTCTGACTCTTAATCTCAGCTCAGGTCTTACCTCAGCGTTGTGAGTTCAAGTCCCATGTTGGGCTCCATGCTGGACGCACAGCCTACTTACAACCCAAACCAAACAACAACCCAAGTTCCCTGCCTTCTCTGGCAGAGCGTCAGGGTTTGATCTGCAGTGGCCACTTCCCTGGACAGGGATGGCATGGGAAATGCTTGTGAGCGGGACATCTGGGATCAGAGGCGGTTGGCTGCCGGTGGGCGATCCCCTCTGACTGGCCTCTCCCCCTTGACTGTTGCAGATACCGTGTTCTCCCGGGTGGAGGAAGAGCACCTCTGGGAGTGTAAGCAGCTGGGGGTCTACTCGCCCTTTGTCCTCCTCAACACCCTCATGTTCTTCAACACTAAGTTTTTTGGGCTACAGACAGCCGAGGAGCACATGCAGCTCTCCTTCACCAACGTGGTGCGGCAGTCCCGCAAGTGTACTACTCCTCGGGGCACCACCAAGGTGGTGAGCATCCGCTACTATGCCCCAGTCCGCCAGAGAAAAGGGCGAGGTACGAGGCTCCCCTCCCGTTTGTCTTCCCCCGCCCCTGCTTGCCTCACCACCAGCTTGGCCTTCTCCTCTGCTTCCCCGCCCTTCCATGCCCGTGTTGGCAGATCTGCTGGCCAGTGGCTCTTGTCTCCGTAGGCGGTCACTCGGCTGCCTGTGTCCTGCCTTAGCTCATTTCCAGGCAGTTTCTCTTTCTTAAGGGGTGGTGGACAGTTAGGAAGCTGTTGGGTGTGCTTGGCTGTGGGGGAGAGTTGACGCCGTGAACGGGAGGCTCTCCCCGGCTCTTGGCTCTTGGGCGTGACACAAAACACACCTTGGTTTCCACTCGGTCACTGGAGTCCCAGCCCATCTGCTTGCAGCCAGCAAGGTCGCTGCCCCGGACCTGAGCCTCCCCCCTGGACTCATGTCCCAGGGGCCAGGACGGTGGCCATTTCTCTGTCTCGGAAGGCCGGCCCAGCCTTGCAGAGTCGGGCCTGTTTTGCGAGCATGTGTGCATCACTTCTGAGATTACTTCTTCAGGAAATCAATTTGGGGGGAGGTTATAAAGAGAGGCTTCGGCAGTGAGAGCCGGGGAGGCCTGCAGAGGGCCCCAACCCCCACCAGCCACAGGACGTTTGCTTGGTGTGGGGAGACTCACCGACTTCTTCCACCTTCATTTCTCTGACGTTCTATGGGGCATCCCAAGGCCGTCTGTGCCCTGGACCACGCTCTTGGAGGTGGTTCATGAGCACTGCACTTTTAACACCTCTGGGTCATTTGCCTCCTCCACAGACACAGGGCCTGGGAAACGGAAGAGGGAAGATGAAGCCCCTATCTTAGAGCAGCGTGAGAACCGCATGAATCCCCTCCGCTGCCCGGTCAAGTTCTACGAGTTCTATCTCTCCAAATGGTAAGCTGGGGGGTGTGCAGGAATGACATTACCATGGAGACCCCCGGGGTCTACTTTGCCCCAGTACTGATCTCTGTCTTCCCCCGGCCTCTTGCCCCCCTCCCCACCCCCCCGTCCCCCCGCCATCGCAGTCCCGAAAGCCTCCGGACTCGCAATGATGTCTTCTACCTGCAACCCGAGAGGTCCTGCATCGCAGAGTCCCCTCTCTGGTATTCTGTCATCCCTATGGACCGCAGCATGTTGGAGAGTATGCTCAATCGCATTCTGGCCGTGCGTGAGATTTATGAGGAGCTGGGTCGTCCTGGGGAAGAAGACCTGGACTGAGTCTGTGTCCCGCAGGGCGCCTGGCCCAGGAACCCATGCTACTCATTCTAAGGGGCCCCGGCTGCCCTCCTCCGTTCCCTGCCTTCCCTAGGAACCCCTGGCTTTTACTTTCCTCCATTACCACTTGTTGACCCCAGAGTCCCGGTCCTCTGTCCCCAGGGGCTGGGCTTCCAGTGATGGGCAAAACCCAGCAAGGCCGCTGTCTTTACGTTTCAGAGTAAACCCCTTTCTCCTGGGGCCAGACTCTGGATGGAGTGTTCATAGCTCTGGTGATCCTGTTGGCTTTGGGTTTCCCAACCCATCCTGCGTAGGTAAAGCTCCCTGTTCCTAGGTTCGGCCAAGGGAAGAAACCCAGCTGCCTTCTCTGCTCTGCACCCACTCCCTTCTCTGCTCTTCCCTGGGTACTGTGCTAAAGGGTCTTCTATGAGGGATCTGAAAGTAATCAGGGGACTGCCTACCTACAACACGGAGCTTAAATGCTCTTCCCCTCCCGTGAGATAACTGGTGGTTGGAACCCCCTTCACCACTGTACCCACCTCCCCACCCCTGCAAGCATCGACCCCTGGTGCTGCACGTTTAAAAACTCCCAAATGCTTTCTTTCCCTCAAAGGCAGAGAATGACTCTAAGTATGGGGAGCCGATTGCTGTCCCCTTGGTTTATGTGTTTGTCTCTCTCTGCCATCTTAGGTTGGCATGAGCCATGGTGTCAACATGCTTAGCCCCCTTCTGTAACTGCCTCCCTTTAGCTCAATGGACAGAGTTTCCTAAGGCAAAAAAAAACTACCTTCTGACTTGGACTGAGGCTGGGTTCCCCGCTCTTGTTCTTTCCCCATCATAAGAGCCAGGCCAAGCCTGTGGGGGCCCTGGGTCGTGCAGGATGGGATCTGTGGTCAAAGGATAGGCAGGGAGCTGTGGGCAGGGATCTCGCTCCCTGCTGCTGACAGCTCTCTTCCCCATCTTGCCTTTGTAGTTCCAGAAAACTTTTAGTGTCCAGCAAAGGGGGTACCCAGTTCTTTCCCTGTTGGCTTTGCTGTTCCCCGGCCTCCTTTTTGTGTTTTTATAACTGTCATCAGTTTAGCCACTGTTTAAATTGTATATATTGTTCCAAGGCACCTGGCCTGTCCCTTCAGTGAGCCATGCCCACCCTTGTGTCATAGTGAGAAGCTGTTGTCATGACTAACCTGTCTCTGAAATTGTTTGTTTCAAATAAAGAATTAAAATTGTCTTTTGCCTTCTCTAGGGGAGGGAGGGCAGTGTCTGGAGCAGCGAGGGATATGGAGGACCAATGCTGGACAGGTTCAAAGCTCTCAAGGGGTGAAGAAGTGGGGGTGTCCTGCCCCAGTCTAAGAATCATTTTTGCCTACCTCGCTGAAGGAATCCACTAGGAATATGGTCCTCCCTATAATGGGTTTCCAAATACTTACAGGGGGAAATATATATCAACTCAATAGCTCTTTGTTAAGGACCTACTATGTCAAGGACCTCAGATTACATGCTTCAAAGAAGACAAAGATTATTTAGACCTGGATCCTATCCCCAGCGGGCTCCCGGGCTACAAAGGGAGACAGACTGGTGCACAGTTCTAAGACAGAGTGAAAGAAATATATCCAGTACTATGGAAGAGCAGAGGAATAAGGAGCTCATTTCCAGTTTATGGGGAGGTGTGTGTGGTGAGCTCACCAAGTGTGATGGCATCTGACAGGGCCCTCAGTAAGTGGGAGGGCTGGAGGCCAGACCCAATCAAAGCCGCAGGGAAGGGAAGTGCAGAGGCTGAGGTTTTTGAGCCAGGGAATGACAGGATCCAATCTGTTGCTTTAGGGAGGAGACCCCCCCCCACACACACACAACAGTATAAGAGATGGGGGGTGGGGGCAGGTAAGAACAGGGGCTGATAGATTCTGTGGGCCTTAATGGGGGCCATGGGGATAAAGAAGGAAGACAGAGGCTGGATTCAGATATTTCAGAGTTAACATCTATAGGATCTGGGGGAGAGGGAGGAATTGAGTGTGAATCCCAGGTTTCTAGCCTTGCTGGTTGGAGAGTGGTGGTTCGGTTTTTGTTTCTTTGCCAGAGAGTAGAAGGACGGGGTTGGTAAGAAGTTGAGATTTTGGTCATGTTGGGTTCAAGACTCTCCTGAGACACCTCTGAGCTGGAGAACACCCAAACTTGACTCTACTCACAGCTCTGCTGCTCAGACCTAGGCAGGCCTGCCTTTTTGAGCCTCACCATAAAAAATGCATTCATATCATGCCCCTCGGCTTTCTCACAGAACGGTTGCAAAGCCCACGTGGGAAAATGGGCACAAAAGAGCAGTATCAGGGTGCCTGGGTGGCTCAGTCGGTTAAGCATCCCACTCGATTTTGGCTCAGGTCACGATCTCAGGGGCATGGGATCAAGCCCTGTGTTGGGGTCTACCTGGGCATGGAACCTGCTTAAGATTCTTTCCCTCTCCCTCAGCCCATTCCCCACCCCCACTCCCCCGCCCAAAAAAAGAGCAGTATGGATGCTAGGTATTACCATACACATTAGGTAGCTGGAAATGTGGTGCTGAGGCTTAGAAGAGAGGTGTTTAGTTTTATTTGTTTTTGGCTTTATTGAGGTACACTTGACCTATAGTATAGGTTTAGGGGTTATGGCTATGCTGATGTGATACATTTATATATTGCTAACACTTTCCAGCCCTGTCGCAAATTACCATCTCTCTCTCTCTTTTTTAAAGATTTTATTGATTGATTTGACAGAGACAAACACAGCTAGAGAGGGAACACAAGCAGGAGGAGTGAGAGAGGGAGAAGCAGGCTTCCCGCTGAGCAGGGAGCCCGATATGGGGCTCAATCCCAGGACCCTGGGATCATGACCTGAGCCGAAGGCAGAGGCCCAAAGACTCAGCCACCCAGGTGCTCCTACCGTCTCTTTTTTTGGGTGGGGGAGAATATTTAAGATCTACTCTCAGCAACTTTTTCCTTTTTTTAAAAGATTTTATTTATTTATTTGACAGAAACACAGTGAGAGAGGGAACACAAGCAGGGGAAGTGGGAGAGGGAGAAGCAGGCTTCCTGCAGAGCAGGAGCCCGATATGGGGCTCCATCCCAGGACCCTGGGATCATGACCTGAGCCGAAGGTGGACGCTTTAACGACTGAGTCACCCAGGCGCCCACAACTTTCAAGTGTATAATATAATGTTGTTAACTGTAGTCACCATGCCGTACATTAGATCCCCAGAACTCACTCATCCTATAATTGGAAATTTAGAGCCTTTGACCAATGCCTCCTCGTTTCCCCCACCACCCCTGAAACCCACCATTTCACTGTTTCTATGAGTTCAGCTCTTTTAGATTCCACATCTAAGTGAGATCGTACAGTATTTGTCATTCTCTCTGACCTCTGTTACTTAGCGTCATGCATGAGATGTCAATTTAGAAGTCATCTGCAAAGAGCTAGCTAGCTGAAGCTCTAGGATTGGACAAGATCACTAAGGAAGAAACTGAATGAAGAGAGGACAAAAAAAAAATGGTACCTTGGAGAATATCTCCAATTATCCAGCGAAAGGAACAGAGAGGGAAAGACCAGAGAAACAGGAGGACCTCCAATCTTGCCAGATGCCAGAACTGTCTTCATCCCCAGGCCAACAGGTCTGTCAAATTTGCCTTCTGCCATCCTCACTAGGGCTCTCTTCCTTCCTTCCCCTACTGGAACAGAGAAGAGTCTGATGTCACCAATTCAACTAGATTTCTACTCTGTGTCTAGCCTTGGGCTAGTCATTAGGGTTACAAAGCTGAGTAAAAACTTCGCATCTGCTCTTGAGAAGTCCCTTAGTCTGGTAGGAAGGGAGGACCAGGGCTGGGACTAGGGTGAGGCAATCAAGGTATCTAGGGGGCAAAATACAAGGGGGCCCTCACTGTCAGGGTCATGCAAGTCCAGGGTAGGCGATTGCAAAACACTGAGAGTGAGCACCTCCTTAAACTTTGCACTCTAGCTGCCTCCACTGCCTTAGCTTAGCCATAATTCTGGAGAAGTTTCCTGTGTCAAGAAAATAACCAGTGTTACAAGGTAACTGTTGCTCCTTCTCGCCCAGGAAATCAAGAAAGCCCACAGAGGTGACCTGGGAGCTGGGTTTCCATAAAGAGTGAGCATAGTTTGTCAGGCTAGTGGAGGTGTACCCAAAAGGCATGGAGGTATTGGGGTGCCTGGGTTGCGCTGTCTGTTAGGTGTTGGATTCTTGGTTTCCGCTCAGGTCATGATCTCGGGGCTCATGAGATGGAGCCCTGCATCAGGCTCCATGCTCAGCTCAGAGTCTGCTCCAGACTTTCTCTCTCTCCCTCTGCCTCTCTCTCTCAAAATAAATAAAGAAATCTTCAAAAAAAAAAAGGGTGGAGGTATAAGAACACACAGTGTCTTTAGGGATGGGTGGTTGGGCTGCAGAAAAGGTAAAGGGCACAGAGAGAAGGGTGAGCAGTAAGGGGAGGTGTTGCTGGGGAAAATGTGGATCAGGGTGTGAAAGGCATTGAAGGCCGTGCCACGCCCTGCTACAGTGATCAGCCACCTTACTTTGCCTGGGGCATTCCCAGTTTCTTTTTTTTTTTCCCAAAATTTTATAGAAGTAATCTCTGGGCCTATTGTGGGGCTCAAACTCTGGACCCTGAGATCGAGAGTCATATGCTCTACCAACTGAGCCAGCCAGGTGCCCCCCGCACTTTGCCAGTTTTAGCAATGAAAAGCCAGCATCTTGGAAAACCCCTCTGTCCTGGCAAAGCAGACCATATTGTATCCTTGAAGCAGAAGAAGGCCGTTAATGGGGCGCCTGGGTGGGTTGGTGAGTTAAAGCCTCTGCCTTCGGCTCAGGTCATGATCTCAGGATCCTGGGATTGAGGGCCGCATCAGGCTCTCTGCCGGACAGGGAGCCTGCTTCCTCCTCTCTCTCTGCCTGTCTCTCTGCCTACTTGTGATCTCTCTCTCTGTCAAATAAATAAATAAAATTAAAAAAAAAAGAAAGCCGTTAATGGAGCTTCACACAGAATCAGCAAGATTCATACTTACCGGGAACCCTCGCATGTCTGGATGAGGTGGAGGAGGACTGGGTCTGAGGAAGCCTGGGGGCCTAGTTACAGGGAGGCACTGTTACAGAAATGGCTAAGTGTTTCACCTTTGGCATCTGGCAGACATGAGTTCCAGTTCGGGGCACAACCCCTTCTATCCGAGCTGTGGGGCCTGGGCAAGTTACTTAACCTATGTTAGGCCTCAATTTCCTTATCTGTAAAATGAGAACAATAATGGCATTAACTCCATGGTGATGAGGACTAGAGATACTGTTGAGCACAGTGTCCAGCACACAGGAAACGTGTAATAAGTGTCAGCTTTTTTTAAAAAAGATTTTATTTATTTGTCAGACAGAGAGAGAAGAAGCAGGCCGAGGGAGAAGCAGGCAGAGGGAGAAGGAGGCTCCTTGCTGAGCAAGGAGCCCAATATGGGGTTTGATCCCGGGAGCCTGGGATCATGACCTGAGCAGAAGGCAGATTTTAACCAGCTGAGCCACCCAGGTGCCCCCAATAAATGTTAGCTTTTCTTAAAAAAATATTGTATTTATTTGTCAGAAAGAAAGATACAGAGTCCAAGCAGGGAGAGCAGCAGGCAGAGGGAGAAATAGGTTCCCCAGTGAGCAGGGGGCCCGGCTCAGGACTGGATCCTAGGACTGCAATCCTAGGACTGCGGGATCAGACCTGAGCCTAAGGCAGATGCTCAACTGACTGAGCCTCACAGGCATCCCTAAATGTTCCTTTTATCATCCATCAGTTAGGAGATCATCACAAGGCCTGAGGGAAGGCAGGAGTGCAATGGGATCGCTGAGGGGGGAGAGGTGGGGGCTTGAGAAAGATTTGGGACTGTGAATTTCCAAAACCTTGTTTGTTGGCTAACTGATCGTATTTTCAAGTGAATGCTTTTTAGTTGGCACAAATTTTCCAAGGGAATCTGCATTTTCAGACTAACTGTAGAATGAAAGGCTTTGTCTCTTGAAGGGAAGCTGGAAGGGAGATGGAAAGGGACAGGAGGACACTGCTGGAAAACAAAGTGTGCCTTTGAGATCCATAAGGTTAAGGCAGAGAAATGGGTGGCAGTTTCAAAAGTTGATCTTGATTTAAGGGTTGGGAGGGTAGGGTTTTTTTGGTTTTATTTTTTTAAACAGACCTTATATCCAAGGTGGGGTTCGAAGTCACAACCTCAAGATCAAGAGTCACATGTTCTACTGACTGAGCCAGCCAGGAGCCCCTTTTTAAATTTTATTCTATTTTTTAGAAGATTTTTATTTGTTCATTTATTTGAGAGAGAGCAAAGTGAGAGAGATCACAGAAGGAGAGGTAGAAGTAGACTTGCCGCTGAGCAAGGAGCCCAGTGCAGGGCTTGATCCTAGGACCCCAGGATCATGACCTGAGCCGAAGGCAGTCGCTTAACCAGCTGAGCCACCCAGGCACCCCTAGAGCTATCTTTATATCAAACCCAGGTCCTCCCGTCTACCACTGTATTCTGAAACACTTCCTAAAGCAGAACAGGGTGGTTACTTTGTTATAGGGGAGACAACAGATTTCTGATCAGAACAGGCCCAAGTTTTCATTCTTGTTTTGCAATTTTAGCTTGTGCAACGTTTAGGCATATCACTTACCCTCTCTGAGCCTCCATTTCACATCTGCAAGTAGAGGTACCAGAGTAGTTGTCCTGCCATTATTGAAATTATGTATGCTTAATGTAGTTCCAAATCTGGTCCACACTGGTGCTCCATAAACACAGCCTCCTTTCCTTTGATCTGCTTACATTCTTTTTTCTTTCTTTTTTTAAAGATTTCATTTATTTATTTGACAGAGAGAGAGCGTGAGCAGGGGAGGAAGTGGCAGAGGGAGAAGCAGGCTCCCGGCTGAGCAGGGATAACGATGCAGGGCTTGATCCCAGGACCCTAGGATCAGGACCTGAGTCAAAGGCAGACTCTTAACCTACAGAGCTACCTAGGCACCCCTGATCTGCTTGCTTGCTTTCTCTTTCTTTCTTCCTCTCTCCTACCCTTCCCTCCTCCCTCCCTTCCTCCCTTCCTTCCTTTCAAGTAGGCTCCATGCCCAAAGTGGGGCTTGAACTCATGACCCCCGAGATCAAGAGTCACATGCTCTACTGACTGAACCAGCTGGGTGCCTGTACTTACATTACTTCTTTTAAAAAAATTTTTTTAAAGATTTTATTTATTTATTTGACAGAGAGAAACACAGCTAGAGAGGGAACACAAGCAGGGGGAGTGAGAGAGGGAGAAGCAGGCTTCCCACTGAGCAGGGAGCCCTATGTGGGACTTGATCCCGGGTCTCCGGGATCATGACCTGAGCCGAAAGCAGTCGCTTAACCTACTGAGCCACCCAGGTGCCCCATTTTTAAATTTTTTTTAAAAAGATTTTATTTATTTATTTGACAGAGAGAGAGAGAGAGAGAGAGAGAGAGAGAGAGAGATATCACAAGCAGGCAGAGAGGCAGGCAGAGAGAGAGAAGGAAGCAGGCTTCCTGCTGAGCAGAGAGCCTGATGCGGGCCTCAATTCCAGGATTCTGAGATCATGACCTGAGCCAAAGGCAGAGGCTTTAACCCACTGAGCCACTCAGGCGCCCTTACATTACTTCTAAGTCTGGTAATAAAAGTTTAAAGTTTCAGGCTATGAGACACATCCTTTTCGTTGAAGTGACATTAAGAATTGAGACACTTGGGGTGCTTGCGTGGCTCAGTCATTAAGCATCTGCCTTCGGTTCAGGTTGTGATCCCGGGGTCCTGGGATCGAGCCCCACATCAGGCTTCCTGCTCAGCAGTGAACCTGCTCCTCCCTCTCTCAGTCCCCCTGCTTGTGGTCCTGCTCTCGCTGTCTCTCTCTGTCAAATAAATAACATCTTAAAAAAAAATTGAAACACTCCCCTCAAAGCCATCCTCCCACATATATGTAAATATGGTCATGTGTAGTGTAACATGTATGAAAACATACAGATTTCCTTATTGAAGCACATGCACGTGGCCATTGACAACTAGCCAGTCAAGAAAGCATGCTATTACTTTCTTTGGGTAAATATCCCGTAGTGGAATCTCTGGATCATATGGTAATTCTGTTTTTATCTTATTTTATTTTATTTTTTGAGGAACCTCCATAGTGTTTGCCACAGTGGCTGCACCAATTTCTATTACCACCAACAGTGCATGAAGATTCCCTTTTCTCCACATCCTTACCCAAAATGCATTATTTCTTGTGTTTTTTTGATTTTGCCCATTCTGACAGGTATAACGTGATACCTCATTGTGGTTTTGATTTCCATTTCCCTGAGGATTAGTGATGTTGAGTATCTTTTCATGTGTCTGTTGGCCATCTGTACGTCTTTGGAAAGATGTCCACTTGGGTCTCCTGCCTATTTTCACTCAGATTATTTGGGGTTTTCCTGGTGTTGAGTTTGGTAAGTTCTTTATATATTTTGGGTATTAAGCCCTTATTGGATATGTCATTTCAAAAAGATATATGCACGCCTATGTTTATTGCTGCATTATTTATAATAGTCAAGATATAGAAGCAAACCAAATGTCTATCAAAAGATGAATGGACAAAGATGTCACACACACACACACACACACACACACACACACACACACAGGAATATCACTCAACCATAAAAAGACAGATCTTGCATTTGCGACAGCATGAACAGATGTAGAAGGTATAACACTGTGTGATGTAAGCCAGTCAGAGAAAGAAAAATACCTTACGATTTCACTTGCACATAGAATTTTAAAAAGAAAACAAATGAACAAAGACAAAAGAGACAAACAGAAAAATACTCTTAAATATAGAGAACATACTGGTGGTTGCCAGAAGGGAGCTGCATGAGAGGCGGGTGCGTGGAGAAAGAGATAAAGAGGATTAAGAGTACATTTATCTTTTTTTAAAAAAAGATATATTTATTTATTTATTCATTCATTCATTCAAGAAAGAAAGAAAGAAAGAGAGAATGTGTGCATGGGGAGGGGAAGAGGGAGAAGTAGGCTTCTTGCTGAGCAGGGAGCCCGAGGCGGGGCTTGATCCCAGAACTAGGATCATGACCTGAGGCCAAGGCAGATGTTTAGCCGGACTGTGCCACCCAGGAGTTCCAAGAGTACATTTATCTTGCTGAGCATTGAGAAATGTACAGAATTGTTGAATCACTATATTTTACAGCTGGAATGGCTATAATACAGTATATTAATTATACTTCAATAAACACACGCATGCGTGCACACACACACGCACACAAAACCCCAGGGGGTAAAAGTAATAATGTTGAGGGGTGCCTGGGTGGCTCAGTTGGTTAAGTGACTGCCTTCGGCTCAGGTCATGATCCCGGAGACCCGGGATCGAGCCCCACATCGGGCTCCCTGCTCGGCAGGAAGCCTGCTTCTCCCTCTCTCACTCCCCCTGCTTGTGTTCCCTCTCTCGCTGTGTTTCTCTCTGTCAAATAAATAAAATCTTTAAAAAAAAAAGTAATAATGTTGAATGTAAAAGTAAAAAAAAAAAAAGGCAAGAAGTGAAGCATGCCCTTAAGTCACTGTGCTATACTGATTTTCCAGGAGGTTCCAGTTGAGATGGTAGGCCCCCCTGGAGCATCTGGCTGACTCAGTTGGAGGAGCACGTGACTCTTATACTCGGGGTCATAAATTCAATCCTCACGTTGGGTGCAGAGACTACTTAAAATAAATAAACTTAAAAAAAAAGTGGAGAACCATCCTGTGTAAATTACCTTTCTCTATGAGGTCTGCTGTCAGATTGCTCTGCTCTTTCTTCCGTAGGTCATCATTGCCCTTAATGCTGCCCTTGATTCGACCTTTGTGCGAGTCTGTCTCCACTTCCTTCCTGCCCGTAATTCCACAAGCTAAGCAGGTGTTAAGGTTATGCAAGCGATTTCCATACAATTCAAGAAGTACTCTAATCAATATATACTGCGAGATATGGCAGGAATTCAGAATGAGGGGAGGTCTCATTCTCTCTAAGGGACTTGGTGGGGGACATGGGGAGGGGAGAAGAGAGGTGAAGCCTTCATACAGGAGATGACATCTGAGTTGAGTCTTGAATGATTAGGAGTTTGCCAGTCAAGGAAGGAGAAGGAAACCTCCAAATCATCTTTGGCTCCTCCATCTCCCTATGCTCAGACATTAAGTCCTACATAGATTCTATATCCAAAGTGTGTCTCATGCTTATCTCCTCTCATTCCTTCTGCCACTGTCCGGGTCCGTTCTAACAGCTCTGGAACTGGTCATTCTGCCTCTCTTTCCCATCCCCAGTCTGCTCTCCATGTGGCTGCCAGAGTCAGCTCCCAAGCCACAGATCTGAAGGCTGCACTCTTCTACCCAAAACCCTTAGTGGTTTCCGGGGTGCCTGGGTGGCTCAGTCGTCTGCCTTCGGATCAGGTCATGATCCTAGAGCCCTGGGATAGAGCCTGCTGGGTGGGAAGCCTGCTTCTCCCTCTCTCACTCCCCTGCTTGTGTTCCCTCTCTGGCTGTGCTTCTCTCTCTGTCAAATAAATAAATAAATAAAATCTTAAAAAAAAAAAAAAACACCCTAGTGGCTTCCACCACTGGTAGGACAGTCTTAACCCCTTACAGGGACACCCAAAGCCCATCACAAGCTGGTCATAGTTTCTCTTTTCCGTCTCCTCTAGCTATTCTACTCCTCCAGCCCTCCACAGTAGATTATCTGTCTCAGTCAAGAACTCAAGACGACATCTCACCCTTTCAGATATCCTGTCCATGTTCTTATTCCCCCTGCCTAGAATGCCACGATCCTTTCCTCAACCTGACGGGTTCGGCCTGGCTTCATCCAGGAATCAGAGGAGTCCAGCTTGGTGGGCCTTTACGGCCCCTGGTCTACCATAGGTCATGTCTGGTTTTTACATGTTGTGGACTCAGGAAATGAAGCAAGCATTCCCCTGTAGCCACCACTGTGTGCCCCCAGGCAATCTGATTGGACGTCTGAATTCGTTCATGGTTGCCATGCCAATTCTCTGTGGATCCTGCAGTCTGCTTTGAAATCCCACCTTGGTTTTGGGAGGCCTTGACTATTCAAGGGAGCCACTCCCCTCATCAGGAGCTGCCTCTTCTCCTTGCCCCCAGCCCCTAGCATCTCCACACACGATGACTCTAAAAGACCACAGATGTCCCTAAAAGCACCAGGACCAGGAGAAAGAGTGCATAAGAAGCTCCTGTTACTCGGCCTTTTCTGCCCACTCCCCATCAGATCCCTTGAATATGCAACACTTCTTGGACCTTTGCTGTTTGGGCTGCTGTCCACTCCCCAGGGCAGCCAACCGCATTATCGCCAAGTTCGGCCCCTGGAGCCCCAGCCTAGCTGAACCAGCCTCACTCCTTTCTGGCTCACTGCAAGTTCTAGCACACCTTCAGGCTGTGGTCTCTGTGCTTCTGTGCTTACCTTACTTTGTAGTTTCTAACCAGCTTTGGAACACGTTTGACTTGCTTCTCACAAAAGCTCTGGGAAAGGAGAGGTAGAGAGAGAGCCTTATCCACCTTAAACTGCAGATGAAGAAACTGAGGCCTGGGGTGGGTATCATGGCTCCAGGGGGACAGAGCTCATAAAGGTCAACACTGGTCTCTGTATTGCAAAGCCTTCTTGGCCACTTGTACCAAGGTCACGCCGTAGTCTGACTGTGTGTACAGCAGGTGCTATGCCCACTTGCCTCCCGCTTCTCCCTTATATACACTCTTGTGACGAACCTCAGATCAAAGAATCAGTCCTCGACCGACCCTCCTCCCTCCCTGCAACTCTGTGTACTCCAGCTGCCCTCAGGGTCCTTTGGCCGGCTCCCATCTGCTTCACAGGTCCAAGGGCAAGTATCCTCCTTTTGGCTGTCTAGCCAGCTCTGGCTTTATTGTCCCACCACTGCCCCCTGGAGAGGAAAGCCTTGATCTGGAGTTGGAGCTTCTGTCCAAAGGGAGATTCCCATAGAATCATAGTAGAATCCTTTGAAGAGAAACTAGATCTCTGAGGCAAGGATGGATTTTGCCGTTCTCCATGAGGGGAGGGCAGGAGGTTTTTGGATGGAGAAGAGATGCTTTGTGTGCCTTGTGCTCTGTTGTGTGAGTGTGTGTGTGTGTGTGTGTGTGTGTGTGTGTGTGTATGTGTGGTGGGTGGGAGGATTTTGATAAGAAAAGGAATCTCTCCCACCTCTGGAGACCTGGGGGTGGGGACCTCTCTTCTCACAGGATATGGTGTCGCTTTCTAAAAAGAAAGGACATTTTTTTCTTTTTCAGAAAAAATAATCTCTGTCTTTTAAAAAGGGGGGAAGCAGTCTCTCAGGTATTGCCAAGGGTAGGGGAGAGGCTTGCTCTCGCCTTTCTTTTCTAAAGGAGAAATCTCGAGTCAGAAAACCTTCCCTGCTTTCTGTCTGAAGGGGAAAGACTGTTTCTAGAGGAGAAGAATTCTGATGAGAGAATTTTCTCATTTTCTCTTCCTTTCTGATGCATTTGTCACACAGAGTCACGGTACTCTGACAGGGAGTGGCAAATCATTTTTTCTGTTAAGAGGTAGGGGAACTGAGGTGAGAAACTTGCTGGGGGTGGGGGTGGGGATCTTTTACTCTGAAGGCTCCCTGGTGAGGGTAGCTACTCTGAGATGGGGAAACCCCTGTGAGTCTGGGGAAGCCTCTTAGGAATCCCAGAAGTCCAGAGCGCTAAAGGGAGCTCAGCCATATGCTAGGCCGACCTTTGTTTGCTCACAGGGAAACTGAGGCTTGGGGAAGGGAACGTCTTACTCCTAAGTGAAGAACTAGGACTTGAACCCAGTTTGGTCAAGTCCCAGCTTGGGGCTTTTCCTATCACAGCTGCCAGAGAGTGGGGAGGCTACCTGTTGCTTCAGAGTGAAGATAGATGTCCCTTCCCCCCTCCCAAATGTCTGACCTGCGTTTGGAGACATCTCTGGGATGGGAGGCATTAATTCCTACGGGAAGGCAACTGGGGATGAGAGTAGAATTAGGGGCTACGTCCAATCCAGGTAGAGGGGTCAAAGTCACGGTGCAGTCCAGCAGGTGGCTTGTGCGGGCATCAGTTTGTAGTGAGCACCCGAATTTCAAGGGAAGAAGGGGGTTATTTCTCCCAGAAGCACGGGGGAGGGGCCCTCGCCCAGGGACTTGCGAAATCTCTCTATCATTTCCTGTCTCTCCAGATGGAGTTGTCATTTTAATGTTTTTCAAATCAGAGGAAGGGGCCCAAGGAAACTTCTTGAGGTAATGTAAATGTTTTATAATATATTGCGGCCATGTTTACAAACTGCACGCAATTATGAGAACTCCAGAAACTATACTTAGAATAGATGAAAAAAATGAAAGGAAGGGGGTCAGGGCATCTGATCCCCATAAAGCTGTGATTAAAAAAAATTTTAAGGCCCGCCCCCAAACCAAAAGTGAAAACCAAACCAAACCCCTCCTCCCATACTGTAAAAAAACCCCAAAAAACAAAAAAACGAGGCAAGAATGGCTCAGGGTCTCGCTACTTCTGTTGCCCATTGCTTTCTGGATCAGCAAAAAACCAAGGCCAGCTCATCCAGGGGGAGGTCAGAGGTTGCAGGAGAAAGAACTTGACAAACACACAAGCTACCTCTTCGTTTACTGTAAAATCCTGTTTAATGTGTAACATTTCAGGCACAGAGAGGCCTTGGGAACGAGAGGCAAAGGCGGCCCTGACCAACCCCCACTCCAATTTATCTGCCTGTTCCTCCCTCCCTAATTCCTCCACCCCAGACAGGTCCTCCTTTCCCTTGGGGCCTGCAAAGTGCTGTACCCTCCCTTCTCCACCCACACATCCAGAGCACCCTCCTTCCATTCCACTTGCCCCCGTCCCTCCCCACTGATGTGACTCCAGAAACAGGGTATCTGACAACACGGGGTTAAGATTAGTTTCATAATTGGAGATGCTGTCAGAGCATCCTATCTCTTGTCCCCCAGTGGCCCCAGAGAGAGGGAGAGGGAAGGGGAAAGGGGTACAGACAAGAAGAGCCACCCATCCCCCCCACACCCCTGGCCTGGCTGGCCTCTGGCTCCCCACCCCTTCAGCCCTTCAGACAGAAGGCCCCTGGGAGGAAGGGAAACCAGGGAAGGGAAGGGAGATTTCCATCAATGGAACAGTCCCTAGCAGGCAGAGGCCTGCACCCCTGCAGAGGGGAAGGAGGGTCAGGCCCGGGGCAAGGGGATGGGGAGTGCGGTGGGGGGGGTGGATGGGAGGTTGCCTGGTGTGTGGTCTCAGCAGGCCGAGCAGCGGTCGCTCTTCTCAGCCAGCCCAGCCCCAGTGCCCGGGCTGCGTCGCAGTATGTCTTTCAGGGAGCCGTCCTGCTCGCTCAGCAGCTTGTTGATCTCATTCTGTCTGTATTCAGGTGAGAGGCGGTGGCCAAAGCCCGAGCCCTTGCGGGAGGGTGGATTGGAGCGGCGCTGGGCTCGGCGGGCGCAGGCCCGAATGATGAGGTATACCACCTCGGCCACGTTGAGGATGATGCAGATGCCCGAGGCAGCCAACATGAAGACCGTGAAGACGGTTTTCTCGGTGGGGCGGGACACGAAGCAGTCCACTGTGTTGGGGCAGGGGTAGGCCTCGCACTTGACCAGCCGCACCATGGCGTAGCCGGGGTAGAGCAGATAGAAGACATACATGAAGGCAGCCTCGAACAGCAGCCGGAAGACCACGCTGATGACATAGGTCCACCACAGTGTCCCTGAGATGTGGACCTTATGCCTCTTCACCTCCTCCAGGTGCAGGGGGTCCGCGTGACCCTCGAGTCGTAGCATTTTCTTTTCTATGTGCTGCTGGTGAGCCACATGCATAGCCACGAGGAGAGCTGGGGTGGACACCAAGATGAGCTGTAGGGACCACAGGCGCACGTGGGAAATGGGGAAGAAGTGGTCGTAGCAGACGCTGTTGCAGCCGGGCTGCAGGGTGTTGCAGATAAAGGAGGACTTCTCATCACCCCACACACTCTCGGCGGCCACCACCAGCACCATGATCCTGAAGATGAAGATGACCGAGAGCCATACGCGACCAATGGCAGTGGAATGCCGGTTCACGCCACTGAGCAAGGTGTACAAACCTGTCCAGTTCATCCTGCCTCATGGACACCTGCAAAACACGAGCCACAAAGCAAGCTGGCAGAAAGCTGGGGTAGAAACCTGGGCACCGTGACATTGCTTCACACACACACACACACACACACACCCACCGAGTTCCATCAACCCTTCCAAGAGCCAGCGACAGGAAGGGAAGAAGGATGGTCATTGCTTTCCTCATCACCCCATGTCCCTTGCCAGCCTCATCGTCGTCGTCCTCCTCCTCACTTGACTTGACCTCCCTAAGCCCCATCTCCCTTCTTCGCTTGCATCCAACATTCCTTCCTCTCCAGAGCCCCTTTCGTTACCAGGCCCATTTTGCTCGGTTATCAGCCATCCTCCTTTGCTCCCCATCCCCCAGCTCTTTAGCTCTGGACCTGGGGTGAACCCAGCAAAGCCCGTTACCTTGGGAAGTGCCTATCCCTGAGGCCACCCAGACAGGTCCCCTATGGTCTCATGTCTGTGCAGGGGGAGTGGTCCCTGGGTCCGCGCCTGCGTTCCAGTTCATCGCCGCCCGGTGCTGGGGAGTCATATGCTGCTTTATACCCAGTGTCTGCACAATGGGACCTTTGTGGGGCTCTGAACAACGCCCTTTAGAATTCAGATCAAACGCCCTGACTTCCGCCCACCCTACACACAGAGCACTTGTGTCCCAGCGCCGGACACCCAGCCTGCACCCACCTGTTCTGTGCCCGCCCGGTCCATCGCCGCACCCGCCCCACAGCCCCACCAGAAGAATGGCCACGGTGGGGGGTGGGGGTAGATGGAACAAAGACAGGTGCATGTAAGAGTGGGCCCAAGGGGACCAGGAGGCTCTGGGCTGAGGCTGTCGCCCATGACTCTACTAGAAACTTAGGGTCAGAGGGATTTTTCCTTGGTTGAGATCCCCTGCACAGTATGTCTGGGTGAGCTCACTCATGTGTCTCAAGCCAGGAACAGTGTTAAGCTTTTTCCCATACATTCTTTCTTTGGACTCACTCAGCAAGCCTCTGAGGACTTTACCCCAGTCTTTCCAGATGAGGAGGCTGAAACTCAGATAAATTAAGTAACTTACTCAAGGTCACACAGCTAAGAAGTGTTAGAGGAGGATGAAACACACAAGCATCTGAAGTCAAGGTTTAGGCTCTTTCCCAGGTTGGCCCTTCACGCTTTTTGCAGTGGATATCGGCCAAAGCCAGCCGTTAAGAACAACGACAACTGGGTGTTGTACACAAACAATAAATCATGGAACACTACATCAAAAAGTAATGATGTATGGTGACTAACATGACATAAAAAAAAAGAACTATGACAACAAGAGCAGGGGTTAAATGTTCCCCACGAGAGCACAAGACCTCTGAGTACTCTCCAACTCTGGTGTCACGGAGCAAACCCTGACCATCTCTCTTTGAGCTTTGGGGGAGAGATGGACACACGGTGAAGACAAACCAGAGTGAGAAAGCAAAAGTTAACAAGCAAACAGAAGGTTGGAAGATGGGACAGGGAAGAGTCATATGCTTTTGGGTTTGAATCCGGGTTCTTTGCCTAACATGACCGGGGGCTAGCTCCTAACCTCTGAGTCTGCTCACTCATCTATAAATGGGTTGTCAATACCCAGGGTTAGGGGTTCCTGGGTGGCTCAGTAGTTAAGCTTCTGCCTTTGGCTCAGTTCATGCTCCCAGGGTCCCGGGACCGAGACTGGGTGGTCTGCCAAACCCAATGTCCCACTTTTTGCTTCCCCCCGCTGCCCTT
Organism: Spilogale gracilis; assembly: GCA_004023965.1. Lineage (NCBI taxonomy): Eukaryota > Metazoa > Chordata > Mammalia > Carnivora > Mephitidae > Spilogale > Spilogale gracilis. Next base: position 29,793 of record PITA01010381.1, read on the forward strand.
GATGTCCACTGCCTGTCCGGAGATAGAACAGGCTGCTCCACCCTGCCCTCAACATCAAATGTACGTTGTAACCTCCTGGTTTCCTGAGCCTGCCAATAGCTCTAGGGAAGTAACTCCTGGGGCACCTGGGTGGCTCAGAGCCTTGGGCCTCTGCCTCCGGCTCACATCATGATCTCGGGGTCCTGGGATTGACCCCCACATCAGGCTCCCTGTTCGGCGGAGAGCCTGCTTCCCCCTCTTTCTCTGCCTGCCTCTCTGCCTACTGGTGAGCTCTCTGTCGAATAAATAAATACAAATCTTAAAAAAAAAATAAAAAGAAACTCCCATCTGCACTTTGGGCAGGCAAAGAAGGCCTCTCCTCTACCTTTCCTCCCCACCACCACTTCTGCCACTAAGTTGCCAGTAGATCATGCTGGAAGCAGGGAACTGGGTGTGAGGGGAGCACGCAGGCCTGGACCTGTGGGAAATGTAGGGCATTTCCTGTCCCCATGCAGGGGCAGGGGTGGTGGTAGAAGCCCTGTATGGAGGTTGGGGTGCTCTTCTCTGTTGTAGGGGGATGGGGAGAATATTATCCTTGGAAAAGTTGAGGAATGGGATGAAAGAACTTGGGGGATGAACGAATGGTGCACGGGACACAAAGTACTTCTCTGAACAAAGTTTTCTTTTCTTATTTACCCTAAAAAGGGGGGGGCACCTGAGTGGCTCAGTTGTTAAGTGTCTGCCTTTGGCTCAGGTCATGATCCGTGAGTCCCTGGATCAAGCCCCACCTCAGGCTCCCTGCTCAGCGGGAAGCCTGCTTCTCCCTCTCTCACTCCCCCTGCTCATGTTCCCTCTCTAGCTGTGTTTCTCTCTGTCAAATAAATAAATAAAATCTTAAAAAAAAAAGCCTCAGTGAATTCACGCTGGGGCCTAAACCAGATTGGGGAAGCAGGAACATGGGTGCTCTTCCTCCTTAGCCCGGGTACTGAAGGCAGGACTGCCGCAGGAGGCTCAATGGCTAACCGTAAAGAAATGCCTCATCTGATGACACATGGTTGATTCACAAATAGGTGGGCAAGGAACCTTATTAAGAGTAACCATTTACTGAGCACCTGTGAGGCCAGGCCTTGTACGTGCACGACCTCATGTAAACCTCAGAACAACCCCGTGAGGTGGGTGTTGCTTTTATTTCATTTATTTATTTATTCATTTATTTTTAAGATTTTATTTATTTGACAGAGAGACACAGCGAGAGAAGGAACAGAAGCAGGGGGAGTGAGAGAGGGAGAAGCAGGCTTCCCGCTGAGCAGGGAGCCCAATGCGGGGCTCGATCCTGGGACTCTGGGATCACGACCTGAGCTGAAGGCAGATGCTTACCAACGGAGCCACCCAGGAGCCCCTGTTTGTTTGTTTTTTGAGAGAGAGAGAGAGAGAGAATGAGTGTGTGGGTCAGCGGGTGGGGGGGTAGACAAAGGGAGAGGGAGAGAGATAGAATCCCAAGTAGGTTCCACCAGCAGCACAGAGCCCAATGCAGGGCTCCATCTCACAACCCTGAGATCATAACCTGAGCCGAAACTGAGTCACATGCTTCACCAACCGAGCCACCCAGGTGCCTGTCTGGGAGTGTTTTTAGAAACAAGAGATTCAAAACTGGCTTGGGGAGCCTCGGTGGCTCAGTTGGTTAAGCAACTGCCTTTGGCTCAGGTCATGATCCCACAGTCCCTGGATCGAGTCCTACATGAGGCTCCCAGCTCAGCAGGGAGTCTGCTTCTCCTTCTGACCCTCTCCCCTCTCATGCTCTCTCTCTCACTCTCTCTCAAATAAATAAATAAAATCTTTAAAAAAAAATCTCCCAAAACTGGTCTGGCTTGTATTCTCCTCTAGCCCCTTCTCCCGTTTCCTACGGACTGGTAACTCTTCCTCTCCTTCCCTCCCAGGGCTTGCCGCTGCCTCTTGATCTGTTGCAATTTCCTTGCCTTACTTTTCTAGGGCTGCTTCTCCAAACTCCAAGGCACACTTGAGCTATTCTCTCTGCTCCTCAGGGTTGCCCCTCAGTCAGCCTGGCCACTCCTGAACTTCTGGGTTCTTGCAGCTCGCCACCTCTCATTTTGCACCCTCTGGGATGTAGCCAGTAGCTCCCCTTGGGGCCCCTAAGCACCCTCCCTTGTGTGGGCACTGGGATCTCAGTTTTTGCTCTCCCCTTGGGATGGAGAGCTTATCCCTATGTCAACATCAGTACCTCAAGGGTTTCATTCTAAAAACATGCAGGGGAGGGACCTAATTTTGAAATCCAAAGCTTTCTCTTGTGACTTTGGGTTAAAGTCCAAGTAGTGATATGCTCTGCATTGCTCCAGACCTGTTTTTGCTCTTGTGTTTAATTAGACAAGAGTCTCCTGGCTCTGTCAGGCCCTGGCCTTGTCCCCAGATTCCGATTTGCCCGGGCACCCAATCCCAGTCCAAGATCAGGAGATCACACATAGTCCATGCAACCATCCTGTAATATTATCCCCATTTTTCAGACAAGGAAGTTGAGGCTCAGAGAGGTTAAATAACTTGACTCGATGGCAACTCCGTGAAATGGTAGAGTCAGGTTTCCAATTTCTTTTCTTCTCACCTCAAAGCCTTGGGACCTCACACCGCCTTGGGCAAGTGGTCTCTGGCCAGGAAAGGACAAGGGGCTTTCTTTGGGATTTCTTCCGGAATTTCAGGCTGCCTTCGTCAGTTTGGTGTGGACAAGGCCAAACTTCTCCAACCATCCCCACACCCCCTGCTTCTCTTCCCTGCTTCCGCCCTGTGGCCCCAGGACACCTCAGGCATGTTGCTAGTCCTCTCCGCCCTGCCATATATACTGTGGCCAGACTGGGGTCAGGGTCACTCTAGCTCACTCCACTTTTCTCCCATCCTCCCTTGGCCATGGTCCTTTCCTAGGAACTGTTAAGGTCAGCTCCCTTACTCACTCTGCGGACTACACCCTCTTACTTCTCCATCAACTATCTGACTTCCTGTTGCTCCCTACTTGGGCTTATTATAATATAACAGCCACCATTTACGGAATGCCTATAGTGTTCCAGGGGCTGGATGTTCCTTAACTGCCATCTTCACAACAAGCCTGTGAGCTGTGGCTTGTTGTCTCCCATTCCCAGATGGGGCCACGGAGGCTCAGAGTAACTTATCACACAGCTGGTCAGCAAGTTCTAGAGCCTAACTTAGGACTCATGTTGACCCCTCGCCAATGCGTGGGTCTCTGCCTATTGCTCTGCTGCATCCTCATCTGGAATTCTCTCCATCTGAACCCCTCTTGTCTAGAGCCTCCTCTCCTCACCTCCTTTACTAAGTCCATGCATTCTGCCGTGCCAACCCCAACAGCTGGAACAACTTCCAAACAGCTGTGGGGCCACCCCTCCTTTAGATCTCCAGATCATCCATTACTCCCAGCTCAGCTGGGGTCTGCGTACCTCCCTCCAGAAAACAGAAAGCCACGCTCCCAAATCCCAGCCCCGTTGGCCGTCCCTTGGCACCTGCTGAGTGCCTCGTGTTCAACCGTCCGCAACCCCAGATTGCTTGTGTGCTTGGTTTACTTTCTAATCGGGGAAACAGCACAGCACCTGGCAGTGCCTCAGATCCCACCGAACCCTAACCCTCTTTGGCAGGAAGCGCCTGAAAGAGGCGAACTTGCCCACCCTGTGCCTCCTGTGTGTGTTTGGAGGGGGAGGGGGAGCTCAAGCCTTCCTGGAAATTCAGCCCTGTGAGGATGAAGGGAATCCACGGCTGGGAAAAAAAGGGGGAAGAAAAGAAGTCACTCTGAGCTCTAAAAGAGGCTAACAGTTGAAGGCTCCAGAGAGAAGCGAGGCAAGCCTGGCACTTGGCAGCAGGGGCCTCACTCTACCCACAGGGAAGCACAGAAGGGACCTAAGTGGCTTAATGTTGAGGCCAAGAGAAGGCAAAGCCCAGGCCTCTCCCCACCCCCCATTTCTGCCTCCACCATTCCACACCAGCTCCCCACCGCAGCCCACCTCCCCCAGTCCCCAGCTTCCTCACCTGGCTGCTGCTGCCCTTTCCCAGGGAATGTCTGCAGGCGTGTCTGCACTATGCCACTAGGTAGTCAGCCCAGGCCAGGGGAGGGACAAAGAGCCCAGGGCGGGAGCCAGATATGGCCCACAGCCCAAGAGGAACCACACAAACATTAACCAACCCTGCCTCCTCCCACACACAATCATTAAATAAAATTGATCCCCTGAGCTCCCAAAGGGTCTGGCGAGACAGATCACATAGCCTTGAGTTGCTGTCCCGTCCCAGAGGGAGAGAGGCATCACTGTCACCCATGTAGCCCATCTGGGAGGCTAACCAGGACCTGGGCTCCTTAACAGCCCCCAGGCTTCCCCCCATCCCCTGGCCATAGGTAGATCCACTGTGTGGGCGAGTTGCAGAGAGGGCTGCTGCCCTGGGTACCATCCCTTCAGTCCCTTCCAGGTCCCAGCCTCTAGAACGATAACGACTATGGGGAGAAAACAAGTGCCTAAACTGGAGTCAAGGTGAGGGGGATAGGAGTGCTTCTCTCAGATGGCAGGACCACGAGGCTCTGTGGCCTGCTGCTTAGTGTTTGTGTCCCGAGTGGCTGATGAAGGACCAACGCATTTCCAATCCCATGCCAGGACCCATTGCTTTCTACCTTCAGGACTAAGACAGTTGAACCGCAAAGCAAATGATGTGCGGCAACAGATCTTGGCAATCACTACAGTAAACAGAGAGTGTCAATCATTAACCGAAGGGTCAGTCCAGTTTGAAGGACGGTTTAGCTGAAGACCCTATGAATTCTGCAGCCTGAGTGGCCTCGGAGAAGTAAGTGAAGTCAACAGAAACAGATCCCCTGGCTTCTGCCCTTCACCGATGCCAGAGCTCAGTGCCAGAGAGAGCTTCAGGGCCTCGGCTTCACTTGGCCAGCCCCCAGGTACACGGATACATTGGCCAGTAAGTCTTACTGGACAACCACTGGGCACCCAGCCAAGGAAGGTAAGGAAGGGGTGGGTGGCAGAAGAGGAGAAAGCCTCCCAGGTCTTTTTAAAGAAGTTATCAACTTCCCAAGGAAACAAGACCAAGACTCAAGAAGTCACCATGAAGGGGTGCCTGGGTGGCTCGGTCGTTAAGCATCTGCCTTTGGCTCAGGTCATGATCCTGGAGTCCCAGGATCGAGCCCCACATCGGGCTCCCAGCTCGACGGGAGGCCTGCTTCTCCCTCTCTCACTCCTCTTGCTTGTGTCCCCTCTCTTGCTGTGTTTCTGTCTGTCAAATCAATAAAGAAAATCTTAAAAAAAAACGTTACCATGAAAACTCTCTGTGTACATTTGATTATGTGGCTCTGATGTTTGCTGCCAAGGAATTTTGGAAGAGGGGGACGAGGAACATCAACTGACGTCATCAGGGCAGGCTTTCTAGAGGAGGTGAAGCTTGAGTGGAACGAGAAAGGCCTGGCAGGAGTTTGAAAGGGGAAGGGCAGGACCAGCATTGCAGGGAGGAGGAAGAGTGTGAGCAAAGGCTGAGCGGTAGGAATGAGCAGGGAGTGTCTGGGGACAGAAAGGAAGCAGGAGGTGGAAGAAACCATCAGTCAGGTGCGGGGATCAGAGTAGGAAGGACAGTTAAATCCAGTTAGGGAATTCCTTCAGGGAGCATCTGGCAAACTTGGTATAAGGCAAAACTGAGCTGGACACCATGGGGAGTGAGGCTGCCTGTCATCCTTGACACCTGGGGACTCCTAGGGACTCCTGCTGAGTATACAGTTGTGTGAAGTGGATAACGAGCAGCGCCTCCTGAATATGCCATGTGTGAAAGGCAACATTCAAGGCACTTTGCAAGTATTACTTCGTTTGATTCTCAAAGTAATCCTGTGCGCTAGGCATTTTTAATATTCCCAAATCCCAGGGGATCGAGGCACACAGATGTTAGGTGACATGACTGAGGTCATCCAGCTAGCAACCAACCCAGGCAGTCTGGCTCCGGAACGTGTTCGTTTAGCCACTACATCGCAGTTCGAGGAGCTCTATAGGTCCCCCTGCGAATCAGAGTGAGGACCGGTTCCTAATTCTAGAAAGTTCTCAGCTAGCAGGAAAGGGGTACCTACAACAAAGGGGTATGTCCTAAATGCCATCTGTAGGTATGAGAAGCCAAAAGGCGTTCCAAGGTAGGAGAAGAGGGTAGGTTTAGTGGAAGAGGCAGAGTTGAACTTGGGCCATAAAAGAGATGGAGAGTCCAAGCATTCCAGGTGACAGCCAGCAGTGAGATGTGTTTGGGGAATAGCGGGCAGACCTGTTTAACCAGAAGAGAGAGCTCCTTTAGCAGAGCTCCTAGGAAGGGAAACCATGGGTCACTATCAGTGTGTACTCACTGTTCCTTGGAGTTCTGGCAGGATTGCTCTAGGGTGAGTCTAGTTCTGTGTGTAGTTCTAAACTACAAGAAGTCTATTTGAATAGTTTGTAGCTGTATAAAAAAAATGATTGCTGGAATTGACTTGTCCTCTTCCTATCTACTGCAGCTTGCCTGCGTCTTCCGGATGGGGTCCTGCTGCTGCCAGAGAGAAAAAGAGGAGAATTGAGGAGCGAGAAGGGAGGGCATGGGGGCAGGAGAGGAAAACAGTACTACAGTGAGCAATGTAAATCCATTTGCTCTTGGGAAGCAGCTAAAATCAGCTTCTGCCTTGAATCCTAAGCACGCTTTCTTCCTACAACGGGTGTTTGGGGAGAATATTTTAAAATTTTACATCCGCCGGCTTACTTCCTCAGGTTCGCTCAGGGAGAGCCTCTTTAGGTCTCGAAAAATGCTGAAACATCACCCCAAACGAGGACTTTCCCCATTCCTGTTCTCCTCAGGACCAGGACAGATGATGGAGGGAACCGATCCCCATTACCTAGGAGCACATCTCACCAGCCACTTTGTCCGAGTTCAGAGCTTCACACCCTATTGGCAGAATTAGCGGGCTGGGGGAGGCTCTCATTTTTCAATCACGGAGCAGGGAAGCTTGCCTTGGTGTGGGAATCCCTAGACTTCTTCCGATGGCATGCAGACTTCCTCCACTTCCTCGCATGTGGAGTCCATCAGCCAGCCCATCCCTGGGCCTCATTACCGAACAAAATGTGGCATTTTGTATGGCTTTGATCAATGAGACAGCACTGCTGTATGGCTCAGAAATCAAAGGGACAAGCTTCCAATATAAATGTTGCTTAAGACACAGGCCAAAACCCTTCCCAAATGGGTCCATAGGATTAAGGAAACGGCTAACTCTGAAAATTTGCAGACGGTTTCGAATGTTCCCACCCCATGGCTCAGTCTGGGGAAGGTTTATGCAAACTGTTTCCAGTAAGGGTTTCAGGGAAAGATGGAAGTGGTCCTGTATTCCTAGTTGGGGTTGGTTTTCACCAATCTTTTTCAAAAAGACATATAAAGAACTACTCAAACTCAACATCCAAAAAGAAGATGAACACACCAAAAAATGGGCAAGAGACATGAAGAGGCATTTCTCCATAGAAGACATACAAATGGCTAACAGACACATGAAAAAATGTTCAGTGTCATTAGCTATCAGGGAAATTCAAATCAAAACCACACTGAGATACCACCTTACACCAGTCAGAATGGCCAAAATTAACAAGGCAGGAAACAACAAGTGTTGGAGAGGATGCGGAGAAAGGGGAACCCTCTTACACTGTTGGTGGGAATGCAAGCTGGTGCAGCCGTTTTGGAAAGCAGTGTGGATATTCCTTAAAAAATTGAAAATAGAGCTACCCTATGACCCTGCAATTGCACTACTGGGCATTTACCCCAAAGATACAGATGTAGTGAAAAGAAGGGCCATATGTACACCAATGTTCATAGCAGCAATGGCCACAATCGCCAAACTGTGGAAAGAGCCAAGGTGCCCATCAACAGATGAATGGATAAAGAAGATGTGGTCCATATATACAATGGAATACTATGCCTCCATCAGAAAGGATGAATATCCAACTTTCATAGCAACATGGACTGGATTGGAAGAGATTATGCTGAGTGAAATAAGCCAAGTAGAGAAAGTCAAGTATCACATGGTTTCACTTACTTGCAGTGCATAAGGGATAATGTAGAGGACAGTAGGAGAAGGAAAGTAAATGGTAAGTAGGGTAATCCAGGGAAAGAAACGAAACAAGAGAGACTTTGGACACAGAAACAAACTGAGGGACTTGGAGGGAGGGGGCGGGGGGCTGGGAGAGCCTGGTGGTGGGTACTGAGGGCACCTATTGCATGGAACACTGGGTGTCGGGAATGGGGAATGAATCTTGGAACACTGGGAAAAAATTTAAGTAACAAAACAAAACAAAACAAAACAAAAAAGACACATAATTATGTGAATGAGTCTGTGCCTCTCGGGGATTCATATTCCAAAGGAGGTCAACCTGGAGCGACAGGACAGCTCAGTCAGTTAGTTAAGTGTCTACCTTCCCCTCAGGTCCTTATCTCAGGGTCCAGGGATGAGTCCCAAATCAGGCTCCCAGCTATGCGGGGAGTCTGCTTCTCTCTCTACCCCTCTCCCTGCTTGTGCTCTCTCTCTCTCTCTCTCTAATTAATAAATAAAATCTTTTAAAAAATAAAAAAGGAGATCAACTCGAGGGAGTTATCCATATTTTTTCACGGGGGTTTCTGAAGAACTCTTAGCCGGATAGTGCATCAATTCAGTTGACAGTTAGACACACAGTTTGCCCTAAGGACAGTTTGGAGTGGGGAAAAAAGCTAAATTGTTTCAATTCCCCTCCCCCCAAAAGACCGGATTGTACGAAATATCCCACAACCAGCTCCTCATAGGACAGCACACTCATTCTACCAACAGTAAAGCCTGAAGGTGAGGGGGTGCTTCTTGGAGCTCATAGATTTTCTGGAAATAGAGCCTGAACCAACACCCTATCCACTCCCTGCAAGTTGGATTTCATTTTGCCTCCCTCTGTTTTTGTATTTTGTGAAGACCCTAATTCCTGGGGTTTGAGGAATGGTACTATGGCTCCCCGATGTCTGATCAGGGCAGCAGCAGAAGGTGTGATTGCAAAAGATTCGAGAAATCTCCATGTCCTTTCACCAGACCAGGTAACCAAGTGAAGAAAACAAAATGGAAAGTTGGAACTTTGGGGCTTGATGTCCACTTCCTGATCCTTCTGCTCTCGGGGGGAGAGTGTACACCATGGGACCCAGGGAGTTCTGTAGTAGTAGAAAGTTCCCAGGGTGAATCCAGTCCTGGATTTTGACCCAAGGAGACCAGAGGTAGCGTGGTAGGGGTGAAGAATCAGAGAGAAGTCCAGGTCCCAGCCAGAAAAATAGGGCCAAGTGTCAAGTTTGAAGGGAGAAGTGAAAAGGACCCAGAAGAATTTAGCTCCTTCTGCTAATCATCCAAGTTTGAGCAGTCAACCTAATGAGCTGATGCCCTGCCCATTAAGTGGTTAGTGGCTTAGTCCTTTCCTTCCAGTTTTCTTTCATTATATATACACGCCCACTGTTAAAATCATATCATATATACAAGATCTCTTGCTTTTTCATAGGAACCATTCCCAGGTCGTTCACCATTTCTGCTTACTCTTCGGACTCCTTTACTCTTCCTTCCTCGGACGTCAGCCAAGTTTGCCAACAATGACACCACAAATGCCTCATCCAGAATACCCCTGCCTCCGCCGTCACAACCATGATCCCTGCTACTTCCCCGAACCACCCAGTCAGTATCTAGGGAAGTGCCAGGCTGCCGGTGACACCCTGGAGGCTCAGGCTTCTGCTGCTCATAGGAGGGTTGGTGGGCTGGCCAGGTAGGAAAATCCAGGCAGTTTTGTTCCTACTCCATCTGCTCCCACTGACCCTGCTACAAATTAAAGGACTGGTTCGTAGGCCCATCCAGATCTCTGCAATCCCTTGCCTACAGCCTGAAGCCCCCCACCTCCCTGTCCACAGACATCCCTCCGTCCCATGGGGGATAGGAAGCCAGAGTATGTGTTACAAGGATTCCTGGACATCTCTCTACCAGAGTGGATTCTAGCACCTGGTTCAGGGAGAAAACTGTGGGCCTGAGGGGCACCCGTAAGAGCTCGAGTCCAACACTGTCTCCCATAATGCTTTGTGTCTTCCAACAAGGAGCCAACTCTGCAACAGCCTCAGCCATTCAGTGTGGGACAGTGGAGGGTGGACGTCTCAGGGGGAAGACAGGATCTAGTCGTGCACACCTGCTTTAGGAGCACCGTATAAAACAGTAAGCTCTATTACCTCTTCATCTTGAACAGCCTCCGTTCTAACTCACCTACTTTCCTCAATCTGTTCCTCGCACCTGAGCAGAACCATCCTGCTTCCAAACCTCCCAAGCAAAGATTTTTGTCTTGCTTCAATTTCCACCCTCTCCTGGCCCTTTTTTCAGAGCTTATGGTTCTCCTCCAAGTCTTTGCTGCCCTGGGTCTCCTCGAGTGAAACCCTCTTCCAGTTGGACGCCCCTAGGATTCTCGTCCCCTTGGCTTCAGAAGCAGAACCATCCAGATTCGGGATTCTATAATCTGTGGGCGCATCTGCTTCAGACGTAGAGCAAGAGTTTCAGACCCTCTGCCTAGGCCTCTATTTTGGCTGTTTTCGTCCTATAGAAGACAAGGATGACTGAGCTACTTCATTGTCTCCTAGGAAATCGGAGCTCAGTGCCGTTGAATTTGCCAGCATGAGGGTGCTTTTCAGAATGTCAAGCAGTTATTGATTTCTGAATCCGAGCTAGTGCTTTACAATAAACACCAACTGCTCTTTCTCACTGCTGACATCTCACGTCACGGATCCGGGGCTGGGTTGAGCCCTAGAATGCACTGAGCTCTGGCAGTATTCCTGCAGAGCAATATTGTCTACAAAGCTGAGCTCTTCACCTCCCTGAAGAAGCCCTGACTCTTATCACATGAGTCATGAGAACTCCCCACAACTATTTCATACTCATCCCAAGCTTTTTTTTTTGGTGAGGGGAGTTCTTTTCCCAAAAATCAACCTGCATTCTAAATTCTGTAGCTACATATGCGGCCCTGGAGTGTTTTGCTTCCAATGTCACACTTGGCTATTACCCCCCATTACCCCTTATTAACTGTAAATCTGAATGTCAGAAGACCTTCACAACCTACCTGTCTTCAGGGCACTCAAAGCCACCAAAGGTGTGGTATTCTCAAACCAGACGGTATCTTCAACTGAGCTCTCGCCCTATCCCTTTTCCTTCTTCACCGAGTTTATTGAAAGACGCTTCTAGGGGCGCCTGGGTGGCTCAGTTGGTTAAGCAACTGCCTTCGGCTCAGGTCATGATCCCAGAGACCCGGGATCGAGTCCCACATCGGGCTCCCTGCTCGGCGGGAAGCCTGCTTCTCCCTCTCTCACTCCCTCTCCTTGTGTTCCCTCGCTGGCTGTGTTTCTCTCTGTCAAATAAATAAAATCTTTAAAAAAAAATTTAAAAAAAAATTTAAAAAAAAAAAAAAAAAAAGAAAGACGCTTCTGTACTTGCTGTCTCCACTTCACCTCCCATTTGTGGTTCTGCCTCTGACATGTTCGATTCAGTTGACTACTCCCACCTTGCCATTTTCTGCTCCTTTGAATTTTTTCCCTTTTATTTATTTTTTAAAAGATTTTATTTATTTATTTGACAGAGAGACAGATCACAAGTAGGCAGAGAGGCAGGCAGAGAGAGAGGAGGAAACAGGCTCCCTGCTGAGCAGAGAGCCTGACGTGGGCCTCGATCCCAGGACCCTGAGATCATGACCCGAGTCGAAGGCAGAGCCTTTAACCCACTGAGCCACCCAGGCGCCCTTTTCCCTTTTATATTAATTTTTATGTTTGTCAATTACACATGGAACACATGTTCTTTATTGAAAAACTGGAAAATCAAAAAAAAATCGTAAGGATGAAAATTACACCCAGAGATAATAACCTTCACCAACAGGTGTGAAGCTTTACAGTCATTTTCCTTTTTTTAAAGGACTTTTTTTATTTGAGAGAGAGAGAGAGAGAGAGAGAGTGAGAGAGGTACAATCCGGCAAAGGGGCGGAGGGAGTGGGAGAGGGAGGAGCAGATTCCCTGCTGAGTGGGAAGCTCAATGTGGGGCTTGATCCCAGGTCTCCAGGATCATGACCTGAGCCTAAAGCAGTCGCTTAACCAACTGAGCCACCCAGGCGCCCCCAGAGTCATTTTTAAATGAAAATATACACATGTACACTTTGTGGTTCAAGCCCAATGCAGGGCTTGAACCCATGACTGTGAAGTCGAGACCTGAGCTGAGATCAAGAGTCAGACATTTAACCAGCTGAGCCAACCAGGCACCTCTACATGTACTCTTAAAATGCAATTGTCATCACGTGACACATATTTTTTATTGAAGTAGAATTGATATATAACATTATATTAGTTTCAGGTATGTAAGATAATGATTTGATATTTATATATACTGAGAAATGATCACCATGATAAGTCTAGTTAACATCTGTCACCATATATATTTAGAAAAACTTTTCTCTTGTGACAAGAAATTTAACATCTACTCTTTTTAATTTTTAAAATATTTTATTTATTTATTTGACAGAGAGAGAGAGAGAGAGAGAGAGAGCGAGCACAAGTAGGCAGAGCGGCCAGCAGAGGGAGAAGGAGAAGTAGGCTCCACACTGAGCAGAGAGCCTCATGCAGGGCTCTATCCCAGGACCCTGGGATCATGACCTGAGCCAAAGGCAGATGCTTAACTAACTGAGCCACACAGGTTCCACTTAACATCTACTCCTGTAGCAACTTTTAAATATGTAATTGGTTACAGTTACTAAGCTATACATTACATCTCCATGACTTATTTATTTTATAAGTGGAAGTTTGAATTTTTAAATTCCCTCTACCCATTTCATCCACTCTCTATCTCTTTACCTCTGGCAACCACCAGTCTGTTTTTTGCAACACCTATTATCTTATATCCTCTCTCATTTGCCATTATACCATGACCATTTAAAAATGTCATTAGGGTGCCTGGGTGGCTCAGTGGGTTAAAGCCTCTGCCTTCGGCTCAGCTCATGATCTCAGGGTCCTGGGATCGAGGCCCGTGTCAGGCGCTCTGCTCAGCAGGGAGCCTGCTTCCTCCTCTCTCTCTGCCTGCCTCTCTGCCTACTTGTGATCTCTCTCTGTCAAATAAATAAATAAAATCTTTTAAAAAATAATTAAAAAATAAAAATGTCATTAAAGGCAGCTCTTTCTGCCCATGGGTCCTGTCCCCATGCTTTAATAAAAACACCTTAAAAATAAAATAAATAGAATTAAAATGTCATTAAAGGAATACCTGGCTGCCTCAGTCAATGGAGCATGTGACTCTTGATCTTGCGGTTATGAGTTTGAGCCCCATGTAGGTGTAGAGATAACCTAAAAATACATTCTTTTTTTTAAAAAAAGATTTTGTTTATTTATTTGACAGAGAGATATAGAGAAAGACAGCTATAGAGGGAACACAAGCTAGGGGGAGTGGGAGAGGGAGAAGCAGGCTTCCCGCCGAGCAGGGAGCCCGATGCGGGGCTCGATCCTGGGTCTCTGGGATCGTGACCCGAGCCGAAGGCAGACACTTAATGACTGAGCCACCCAGGCACCCCTAAAAGTAAATTCTTAAAAAAAAATAAAAATGTCATTAAATAATTCTCTAAAACCTGGTTTATGGCCACATAATGCCCTTTGACTTTTGTCATACTTTTCTCTGTTGATCTCTCTTCTACCTCTGACTGCTTGATGCTTTGTTCTTACTCCACTCCTTAAAAATTGTTTTAAAGATTTTATTTATTTATTTGAGAGAGAGAGAGACAGAGAGAGAGAGAGAGAGAGAGAGAGAGAGAGAGAGAGAGAATGAGCCAGGAGAGGGGCAGAGGGAGAAGGAGAAGCAGACTTCTTGCTGAACAAGGAGCTCGACGCGGGACTTGATCCCAGGACCCCGAGACCACTGAAGGCAGGCACTTAATCAATTGAACCACCCGGGTGCCCCCAGTCCCCAATTTTTTGTATTAAGTGAACCCAATGTGGGGCTTGAACTCACAACCCCAAGATTAAGAGCCACATGCTCTGCCCACTGAGCCAGCCAGGTGCCCATTATTCCCCTCCTTAAATGTCGGGGTAGTCTTCAGGGCTCCATTCTCTCTTCTCAGCACTCTTGAAACTCTGAGCGGTCTCATCCGCTCCTGTGGTTTCAGTTACTTCCAGTTAAAATCTGTATCTTCAGGCCACACCTCATTTCTGGTCTCCAAATACATACATATTGAATGTGAATCTCATCTCTCATGGTTTCAAACCTGCTGCTCCTGTATGTTCCCTTATCCCATTGAACCATATTGCATCCACCCACTGTCCAAGCCAAGCATCTGGGGAGAAGTGTGAGCGTCCCGTCCCCTTCTTGCTCGCTCTCTTACATTCTATGTTCAATAAATAACTAAACCCTGTAGGTTTTACCTCCTCACATCTTTTGACTTCTTCTCTTCCTTTTTATTTTACTTCCACTGCCCTAGTACAGACTCTGGGATAATTTCACAATTGGAGTGGTAAACCAGTTTCCTGTCTCCCTACCTCCATTCATGGCCTCTTCCAACCCATTCTCCAAACATTCTTCAGAGTGGTCTTTCTGAAATGTATATCTAATCATGTCACTCCCCTGCTTAAAAGCCTCCACATGCTCTTCACAACCTTGGAAATAAAATCTGCCCATAACAGCTTTTCCCTCTTTCTTTCTTTTTTAAAAGATTTTATTTACCAATTAGAGAGAGAACAAGCACAAGAAGGGGGAGCAGCAGGCAGAGGGAGAAGCAGGCTCCCCGCTGAGCAAGGAGCCTGATGTGGGACTCTGTCCCAGGACTCCAGGATCAGGACCGGAGCCAAGGGCAGTTGCTTACCCGACTGAGCCACCATTTTCCCTGTTTCTTTACAAACTCTTCCTCGTTCTCTGAAACTCAGCTCGGATAGTCTACTCTTCACATACAAAGGCTGAGGAGTGGTGAGAGGTAGACAGTGGCTTTTTGTGTTACATTCAGGAGTTTAGGTTTTATTCCCTCCACTTTCTCTATCCTTCTGTTTCTCCTTTGCATGGTATTTCTCTGTGATGGCACTGCGGAGAGTCCCCCATATTGTCCGTTTCCCTGTCTGTCTCCTCCATTAGAATAATAACTTTTTTATTTTTTTTTTATTTTTTTTATTTTTTATTTTTTTTATTGTTACTAAATTTTTTTTTCCAGTGTTTCAAGATTCATTCCCCATTCCCCACACCCAGTGCTCCCCGCTTTAGGTGTCCCCAGTACCCACCACCAGGCTCTCCCATCCCTCCAAGAATAATAACTTTTTAAAGATTTTATTTATTTATTTGACAGAGAGAGATCACAAATAGGCAGAGAGGCAGGCAGAGAGAGAGGAGGAAGTGGGTTTCCTGCTGAGCAGGGAGCCCGATGCGGACCTTGATCCCAGGACCCTGAGATCATGACCTGAGCTGAAGGCAGAGGCTTAACCCACTGAGTCACCCAGGCGCCCTAGAATAATAATTTTTAAGGGTAGGGGCCATTCATCTCCGTATCAGAACCTCTGTTCCTGGTACACAGTAGACGTCTGATAAATGACAACTGAACGAATGAATGGAGGTGGCCAACAAGGGAGAGAACTTGAGGCCTGTCTTGAAGCTGTCATCATGTGAATGCAGTCATCTTTCATCTCGGCCATACCCCAGGTATCACTTCCGGAACCGGAATGAGCTGCTCAGCAGCAGACTCAGCTAAAAGCTGTGTCCAGAGCGGCCTGGAGCACATCCTGCCACTGAGAAACCGTAAAGGTGCGTCACACACGTGAAGCTACTTGGTCTGTGTCAGCCACCACGGCTACCCACGCTTCCAAGGGAAATGATCCAAGGACCTCAGTCAAGATTCCCTTCCCAGGGAAGCATTAATTTCCAGATGATGGTAGCTTCCTTTTAGAAACTGCCCCAAAGAGCTCCTGCTTTGACCTCTTCAGCATCCATCCACTGGCTTGGAGGGTGGGGGGTGATGGGCCTGCATAAATTTCAGCTTACTTTAAGGAGTGTGGGGATGAGACATTTACCTGTCAGGTTGAAAGTTAGCGAGGCTGTTTTGAAGCACGTGGTTGGAGACTTACCAACAAGCTCTTCCAGGTTTCTCTTCTCTCAACGTGTCGCTCCATGTCAAGCAACAGCAGTCGGTCTTGCTGAATTATTCGTGAGGGGGCAGCTCAAGACTTGGCTCCACAGTTTTTGTTTCATTTCATTAAATATTTGTTAAGTAGCTGTTGTGTCCCAGGAACTCTCTTAGGGGCTATGGAGAATGTCAAGGTGCATGCAAGGAGTCTCACTTGTTTAAACAACCAGTTCTGATATAAGGTAGGCGACATATGTGGTAAGCACAGCTAGAATCAATATGTTGTGGGCACACAGGTGAAAAAAGGAAGAGGGAAATGGAAACTCACGTTTTTTACAAACCGATCTATTGACGGCAACCCCTGTCACATATATTACCGTAGAGATTAATACGGACTAGGGAAATCTGAAAAGTCTTCGTGCCCTAGGACATTTGAGTTGGTGCTGAAGTAGGAATTCGACAGGAGAAAAATCAAAGCAAGGACACTCAAAGTTCGGGGAACAGTATGTAAAAAGGCAACAGGGCATGAAGGTACAAGAGGTGCTCAAGGAACACAGAGTATTGGGCAGGGCTGGGCCATGAGGGTATAAAAGATAGTGTGGGGGGTGCCTGGGTGGCGCAGAGGGTTAAGCCTCTGCCTTTGACTCAGGTCATGATCTCAGGGTCCAGGGATCGAGTCCCACATCAGGCTCTCTGCTCAGCGGGGAGCCTGCTCCCCCCTCTTTCTCTGCCTGCCTCTCTGCTTATTTGTGATCTCTCTCTCCCTCTCTATCAAACAAATAAATAAAATCTTGAAAAAAAAAAGAAAAAAGATAGTGTGGGTAATGAAGCATGAACAGGTAGGCAGACACCAGATTTTGGAAGAGTTATGATGCCTCGCTAGGACATTTGGATTTTATTTGGTAGGCAATGAGGAACCCCTAAAAGCTTTCCAGCAGGGGAATGACAAGATGGAAATTATGTCAATTAACTCAGCAGGATGAATGGGGGATGGGGTAGATGAGAGACTGCAAGAGTAGGTAGAGGGGACTGTGTCATAAATCCAGGCAGGAGGTAATAAATATCTTATTTAGGGTGGTAGCAGTGGTGACAGATCCAATATAGTAGCAAGAGGCAATATTGGTGTAGTGTGTTCCAGTCCTGACTCCTGTTTACAGTCTGAGGGGACTTACTTTTCAGTGATTCACATTTCTTTTCTGGAAAAGGTGAAGTTTGAAGAAATACATATCTTTTTTAAAAAGATTTTTAAAAGTTTTTAGGGGCGCCTGGGTGGCTCAGTTGGTTAGGTGACTGCCTTCGGCTCAGGTCATGATCCTGGAGACCCGGGATCGAGTCCCACATCGGGCTCCCTGCTCGGCAGGAAGCCTGCTTCTCCCTCTCTCACTCCCCCTGCTTGTGTTCCCTCTCTGGCTGTGCTTCTCTCTGTCAAATAAATAAAATCTTAAAAACATTTTTTTATTTACTTATTTGACAGAGAGAGACACAGTGAGAGAGGGAACACAAACGGGGAGGGGGGGTGGGAGAGGGAGAAACAGGCTTCGCCGGGCAGGGAGCCTGATGCGGAGCTCGATCCCAGGACCCTGGGACCACGACCCTAGCTGGAGGCAGATGCTTAATGACTGAGCCACCTGGGCGACCCTTTCAAAAAGATTTTATTTATTGAGGCACCTAGGTGGCTCAGTTGGTTAAGCATCTGCCTTTGGCTCATGTCATGATCCCAGGGTCCTGAGATCAAGTTCTGCTTCAGGCTCCTTGCTCAGCGGGGAGCCTGCTTCTCCCTCTGCCATTCCACCTGCTTGTGCTCTCTCGCTCTTTCTGTCAAACAAACAAACAAACAAATAAATAAAATTTATAAATAATTTATAAATAAATAAAATTATTGTTTTGAGAGAGAGCGAGCACGCAAGCAGGTGGAGGGGCAAAGGGAGAGGGAGAAACAAAATCCCAAGCAGACTCCATGCCAAGCACAGAGCCTGACTTGGGGCTCGATCTCGTGACCTGAGCCAAAATCAAGAGTTGGATGCCTAAACAACAGAGCCACCCAGGCATCCAGAGAAGTAGATATTTTTAAGGTCTGTTCTGGTGCTAACGGTTGCTGGCTCAGACTAAGTCACTTACCCAAGATCACAAAGCCAGGATTTGGTCCCAGGCAGTTCTGTCCCTGAATGGCAGTGTGCTTAACCCCTGCACTACACGGACATTTATATAGGAGTAACCCATCAGAGAATGGAGGTGCCATTAATAGGATGGTGGAGTCGAAGAAGGAAGCCAGCCTCGTGGGGAACGATTATGTTTCAGATACGCCAAGTGTGAGTGAGATGTTAAGGGAACATCCAGCTAGCTGTCAGGAGGGTCAGAGAGCAACGCTGGAGAGAGGCAGAGTAGGAGATTTCAGTTTGGCCACGAAAGACCTGAAGGCAACCTGAAAGCTACAGAAACAGATGAGCGTGTAGAAAGAGGAAGTGAGCATAGCAGAGCAGACAGCAAAGAACTGTGGGAAGTGAGAAAAGGGGGAAAAACAGACAAGGAAGGAAAAACTGAGTATGAACCTCGAATAGGCTACTTCCGTTTTCTGGCTCTTTAGTGAAGGGGCTGCAATCAGTAAGTTACAGGGCTCTCGGCTGAGACATCCTAATCATAATCAGAGAACGTAGAACAGAACAGAATGCCATGGAAACTAAACCTGAATTTTCAAAAGAAGGTTTTAAGAGGTGATTTGCGTCCAATGCTGCACAAGTGTCAGGGAGTAAGGACTTAGGTGAAGCTACTGTGTTTGGCATTGTGCAGATCCTCTCCACGGTAAGGATTTGGTAAGGATTTCTCCCTCCTTCTTGTTCTCTGATTTTCTGAACCGTTTCTTTTACCACTTCTAAATGTGAACGTTCTGCAGAATTCCGTTCTCTGCCCTTCACGGAGGCTCAGTGACTCCCTGAGCTCCGCTGTTATCTCTCCAAGGTCAATCAGAAACCTTTGGTTTAATTTTCCTTTTGCACTTTGATTCACATTTCCAGCTGTCTATTGGATATTTCTATCAGTTACTGAAGCTTAGCTTGTTGTTAAAATAACAATACTCAGGCGCCTGGGTGACTCAGTCGTTAAGCGTCTGCCTTCGGCTCAGGTGGTGATGAGATCGAGCCCCTCATCGGGCTTCCTGCCCGGTGGAAGCCTGCTTCTCCCTCTCTCGCGCCCCCTGCTTGTGTTCCCTCTCTAGCTGTGTTTCTCTCTGTCAAATAAATAAATAAAATCTTTAAAAATAAATAAATAAATAAAATTAAAATGAATAATACTGAAAAATTAAAATGAATAATACTGAAAATAATACTGAAAATGATAGCTAACATTTAGTGAGTACTTAATCCGCTTAGTCCTTTTGATATGGTAGGTATTTTATGATCCCCCTTTGAGGTTGAAGAAGCTGAGGCTCAGAAATGTTAACTAATTTGTCTAAGGTCACACAACTGCGGTGTTGCAGAACCAGGATTCTTCCTGTTTCTGGAGCGCAAGAGCTTAATGATTTCACTATGATCAGCCTAAAATCAAGTCATCGTCTTTATTTCCTAAATTAGCTCAACTGCCTTACTTCCCTATTTCTGCCACATTCTCCTCCAACATCTTGCCTCTCTCTTAGCATGAGTTCTCATCCCCTTATGCTCACACACTTATGGAACTTTCTCAGCTGCCCTCCCCACTTGCAGTTTTCCCATTCCAATTCTGGACACGTGACTAGCTTTAAGAAATTCGGAAGACTTCCCCTTACCTACATTAAAATCCAAACTTGTTTGCATGGCCAAAAGATCCCCTTCACAGTCCAGCCATGCAATTTATCTGCACTGAACTCCTAGGCATCAACAAACATGAAAGAAACATTTATATCTGTAAGCCTTTGCTTAGGTGTCTCTCTGCCTGGAGAGCCCTCCTCACCTTTCACCAGAATTTCCACTAGTCTTTCAAATCTCGGCTCTAATGTCATTTCCTCTGTCAAGACTTCTCAGATTCCCAACTTTTCTTTCTGACAGAAATTATGTTCCCTCCTCTGTTCCCAGGCAGTGACTGTTTGTGGACATAACGGTGCCCATCATTAACACATTAAACTGAGATGAATGAATTCAACTAAAGATTTATAGAGAGGGGAAAAAGCATTTAAACAGTTCAGATCCCACTTCTGCTGCCCCCCCAACAATTCCCCATTAATAAACATGTACCCTCTGGGCACCTGGCTGCCTCAGTCCATTGAGCATCTAATGCTTAATCTTGGGGCTGTGAGTTCAAGCCCCATGTTGGGTGTAGAGATTACTTTTAAAAAAATGTGAAAAAGGCGGGCGCCTGAGTGGCTCAGTGCCTCTCTGCCTGCTTGTGATCTCACTCTCTGTCAAATAAATAAATAAAATATTTTTTTTTTAAAGATTTTATTTATTTGACAGCGAGAAACACAGTGAGAGAGGGAACACAAGCAGGGGGAGTGAGAGAGGGAGAAGCAGGCTTCCCGCCGAGCAGGGAGCCCGACGTGGGACTCGATCCCGGGTCTCCAGGATCATGACCTGAGCCGAAGGCAGTCGCCCAACCAACTGAGCCACCCAGGCGTCCCTAAAATATTTTTTTAAAATGTGAAAAAGGCAAAAGATTTATGCTATCTGAAGAGAAACCAGAGTTTTTGAGAGGCAGTGCTGGGCGGGGGGCGGAAGTCATCAGCGGAAGGGAGGGGAAAAAATGAAAGAAGATGGGACTGGGGAGAGAGACAAACCATAAAAGACTCTTAATCTCAGGAAACAAATTGAGGGCTGCTGGGGTGGTGGGGAGAAGGGATGGGGTGGCTGAGTGATGGACACTGGGGAGGGTATGTGCTATGGTGAGTGCTGTGAATTGTGTAAGACTGAAGATTCACACACCTGTACCCCTGAAACAAATAACACATTATATGTTAATTTAAAAAATGTGCCCTGTAGTGAGGTACATAGGAAATGTGAATCTAATGTTTTCTCCTAACTGATCTCCAGCCCCATGGGGTTCTCATGACACCAGCTGGGGCTCAAATTTATGCATTTTTTAAAGATTTTATTTATTTATTTGACAGAGAGAGACACAGCTAGAAGGGGAACAGAAGCAGAGGGAGTGAGAGAGGGAGAAGCAGGCCTCCTGCCGAGCAGGGAGCCCGATGCGGGGCTCGATCCCGGGTCTCCGGGATCATGACCTGAGCCAAAGACAGATGCTTAATGACAGAGCCACCCAGGTGCTCCTAGACCTGTGTTTCCAATGGCCTTATAAACATCTTGTGGCTGCTCCTCGGACACCTCTATTGGTATGCTGGAGTCAGCTTGTACTGACAGCAGATTGTTAATTTTATTTTTAAGACTTAATTTTTTTTAGAGAAGTTTCTGGTTCACAGTCAAATTGAGAGGGAGGTAGAGAGATTTCTCATGTACCCCTGCCCTACTCCGTCATTAATATTCCCCACAGGAGTGGTACATTTGTTATCATTGATGAACATACATTGACACACCATAACCCTCCCAAATCCATAGTTTGTCTTAGGATTCACTCCTGGCGTTGTACCTTCTCTGGGTTTAGACAAATGTATAATGACATATACCCACCATTGTAGTATCATACTGAGTATTTTCACTGTCCTCCAAATCCTCTGTATTCTACCTATCCATCCCTCGCCCAACCCCCAACTCCTGGCAGCCACTGTTACTCTCTCCATATTTTTGCCTTTTCCAGAATGTTGGACTCATAGTCCAACATTCTGGATAGTTGGACTCATAGTATAGGTAGCCTTTTCAGATTGGCTTCTTTCACTGAATAATAAGCATTTAAGTTTCCTCCATGTCTTGATAGCTCATTTATTTATTTTTTATTTTTTTAGAGATTTTATTTATTTATTTGACACAGAGAGATAGATAGATAGATAGATAGATAGATAGATAGATAGATAGATAAAGCACGTACAAGCAGGAGGAGCAGCAGAGGGAGAGGGGGAATCAGGCTCTACACTGAGCAGGGAGCCTGATGTGGGGCTCCATCCAGGACCCTGGGATCATGACCTGAGACGAAGGCAGATGCTTAAGCATCTGAGCCATCCAGGGGCTCCTCATTTCTTTTTAGCAACGAATACTATCCAGTTATTTGGATGTACCACAGCGTATCCATTCACCTACTGAAGGACATCTTGGTTGCTTCCTAGTTTTGGCAATTCTGAATAAGCCGCTGTAAACATATTTGTGAGGGTTTTTTAGTGGACATAAGTTCTCAACTCCTTTGGGTTGAAAGGAGTGCAACTTCTGGGTAATATGGCAAGAATATGTTTAGTTTTTAAAAAGTATTTTATTTATCTATTTGAGAGAGAGAGTGAGTGAGTGAAAGAGAGAGTGAGAGGGGAAAAGGTTAGAGAGAGAAGCAGTCTCCCTGTGGAGCTGGGAGCCCAATGCGGGACTCGATCCCAGGACTCCAGGATCATGACCTAAGCTGAAAGTAGGGGCTTAACCAACTGAGCCACCCAGGCACCCTATGTTTACTTTTATAAACAATCACCAGACTGTGTTCCAAAGTGTCTTCCATTTTGTGTGCCCGTAAGCAAAGAACTACAGTTCCTGTTGTCCCATATTCTCCCCTCCATTTGATGTTGTCAGTGCTCTGGATTTAGGGCAGTCTAATAAGTTTGTGGTGATATCTCATTGCTGTTTTAATTTGCATTTCCCTGATGGCACATGATGTGGAGCATATTTTCATGTGCTTCTTTGCCATTTGTTTGTTTTTTTTTTAAGATTTTATTTATTTGACAGAGAGAAACACAGCCAGAGAGGGAACACAAGCAGGGGGAGTGAGAGAGGGAGAAGCAGGCTTCCCACTGAGCAGGGAGCCCGATGCGGGACTTGATCCCGGGTCTCTGGGATCATGACCTGAGCCGAAGGCAATCCCCCAACCAACTGAGCCACCCAGGCGCCCCACCATTTGTTTATCTTCTTTTATGAGGTATCCATTAAGATCTTTGGCGTAATTTTTAAATCAGGTTGTTTGTTTTCTAATTATTGAGTTTCAAGAGTTCTTTGTATACTTTGGATAATAGTTCTTGATCAGATGTGTCTTTTGCAAATATTTTCTCCCAGTCTGTGGTTTATGTTCTCATTTTCTTGGCACTTCACTGAGAAGTTTTTAGTTTTAATTTTTGATTTTTAATTTTTAGCTTTTCAACTCTTTTTTTCATGGATCGTGACTTTGCTGTTCAATCTAAAAAGTCATTGCCTTAGCCGAGGTCATCTAGGTTTGCTCCTATGTTATCTCATAGGAGTTTGATTTTTTGGTGGTGTACATTTAGTTCTATGATCCATTATGAGTTGATTTTTGTGAAAGGTGTAAGATATATTTCTAGATTCTTTTTTTTTTTTGCATATAGATGTTCACTTGTTCCAGCACCTTCTGTTGAAACACTATCTCTGTTCCATTGTATTGCCTTTGTTCCTGTGTCAAAGGTCAGTTGACTATATTTATGTGGGTCTATTTCTGGGTTTCCTATTCTGTTCCACTGATCTCTTTGTCTTTTTGCCAATGCCACAGGTCTTGATTACTGTAGCTTCATAATAAGTCTTGACATTGGGTGGTGTCAGTCCTCCAAATTAGTTCTTCTCCTTATGTATTGTGTTAGCTATTCTGGGTCTTTTGCCTCTCCATTTAAACTCCATAAAATCAGTCTGCTGATAGCTACAAAGTAACTTGCAGGGGTTTTGAGTGGGGTGGCTTTGAATCTCTAGGTAAAGTGGGAAAAAACGGACACCTTGACAATGGTGAGTCTTCCAGTCCATGAGCATGGAGTCTCTCTCTATCTATATATTTCTTTTATGGTTTTGTTATCCTCATAGATCTGGCATATATTTTTTATAGATTCATACCCAAGTATTTCATTTCGGGGAAGTGCTAATGTAAATTAGCATTGTGTTTTTCATTTCAAATTTCACTTGTTCATTATTGGCATTTAGGAAAGCAATTGACTTTTGTATATTAACCTTATATTCTGCAACCTTGCTATAATTGCTTTTCATTTCCAGGAGACTTTTGGTCAGTTCTTTCAGATTTTATAGACAATCATGTCATTTGCAAACAAAGACAGTTTTATTTATTTCTCCTCAATCTCTATAACTTTTTCTCCCTTTCTTATCTCATTTGCATTAGCTAGATCTTCCCCTACAATGTTGAAAGGAGTGGTGTGAAGGGGATATCTTTGCCTTGTTCCTGATCTTAACGGGAAAGCTTTGAGTTTGTCGCCATTAAGCATGACGTTAGCTCTAGTTGGTTTTTTTTTTTTAATCATTTGTCAAATAGAAGAAATTTCCCTCTATTCCTAGGTTACTGAGAGTTTTTTTCATGAATGGTTGTTGGATTTTTATCAAACGCTTTTTCTACATCCATTGATACGATCATGTGATTTTTCTTTGTTAGCCTATTGACGTGGTTGATTACATTAATTTATTTTTGAATGTTGTACCAACCTTGCATATGTGGAATAAACCCCACTTGTTCAAAGCATATAGTTCTTTTTATACATTCTTGGAGTTGATCTGCTAATACTTTGTTGAGGATTTTTGGATCTATGTTCATGAGAAATATTGACCTTAGTTTTCTTTCTTTTTCTTTTTTTTTGATCTTAGTTTTCTTATAATGTTTTGTCAGGTTTGGGTATTTTAGGGTAATGCTGGCCTCACAGAATGTGTTAGAAAGTATTTCTTTTGCTTCTATCCTCTGAAAGAGATTATAGAGAATTGATGTAATTTCTTCCTTAAACTTTTGGTAGAGTTCACCAGTGAGTCCCTATAGGTCCAGTGCTTTCTGTTTTGGAAAGTTTATCGATTCAACTTCATTAATAGATACAGGCTTATTCAGATTTTCTATTTATTCATTCAGCTACTTGAGCATTTCAAAGAATTGGCCCATTTCATCTAGGTTATCAAATTTGTGAGCATAGAGTTGTCTGTGGTATTCCATTATTATCCTTTTAATGTTCATGGATTTATAGTGATTATCCCTCTTTTAATTTATGATATTCGTAATTTGTATCCTCTTTCTTTCTTTTTTTTTTCTGTTAGCCTGGGTAAAGGCTTATCAATTTTATTGATCTTTCCAAAGACTCAGCTTCTGTTTCATTGATTTTTCTCCGTTGGTTTTCTGTTTGCAATTTCTTTGATTTCTGCTCTAATTCTCCTTCTTATTTTTCTTCTGCTTACTTTGGATTTAATTTGCTCTTTTTTTAACTTAGATGATTGATTTTAGACCTTTTATTCTTTCCTACTACAGGCATTTAATTCTATACGTTTTTCTCTAAGCACTGCTTTTGTTGTATCCCATACATTTAGATAAATTTTTTATATTTGGTTTTTCTTTTAGTTCAAAATATTTAAAAATTTCTCTTGAGGTTTCTTCTTTTTTTTAAAAAAAGATTTTGTTTATTTGACAGAGAGAAACACAGCCAGAGAGGGAACACAAACAGGGGGAGTGAGAGAGGGAGAAGCAGGCTTCCCGCCGAGCAGGGAGCCCGATGTGGGGCTCGATCCCCGGTCTCCGGGATCATGACCTGAGCCGAAGGTAGTTGCTTAACCAACTGAGCCACCCAGGCGCCTCTCGAGGTTTCTTCTTTGACCTTTGTGTTATTTAGAGCGGTGTTGTTTAATCTCCATGTATTTTGTGATTTTTCTGTTATTCTTCTGTTATTGATTCCTATTTTAATCCTGCGGTCTGAGGGCAGACATGGTATGATTTCTACTTTTTGAATTTGTTAAAATGTGGGGGGTTTTCTGGCCCAGAATGTGGTCTCCCCTTGTGAACGTTCCATATGAGCTTGAGAAGAATGTGTGTTCTGCTGTTGTTGGACAGAGTAGTCTATGGATGTCGATTGTATCCAGTTGATTGATGGTGTTGGTGAATTCGGCTACACTCTTACTGATTTTCTGCCTACTGGATCTGTCCATTTATGACAGAGGGGTGTTGAGGTCTCTAGCTGTCATAGTGGCTTCCTCTATTTCTCCTTGAAGTCTTATCAAATTTTGCTTCACATCCTGATAAGGAAGACGTTTTCAAGATAGAGGAGAGAGATCAGGCTTAACTCTGAAGACAAAAAAAGACAAGTGGGGATTTATAGTCAGCGAGAAGAAGGAGGAGGGGGCGCCTGGGTGGCTCAGTTGGTTAAGAAACTGCCTTCGGCTCAGGTCATGATCCCGGAGACCCGGGATCGAGTCCCACATCGGGCCCCACATCGGGCCCCACATCGGGCTCCCTGCTCGGCGGGAAGCCTGCTTCTCCCTCTCTCACTACCCCTGCTTGTGTTCCCTCTCTGGCTATGTTTCTCTCTGTCAAATAAATAAAATCCTTAAAAAAAAAAAAGAAGAAGAAGAAGGAGATCAGTGGCTGGAAAATTCCCGAGAGGAGATGTCAAGGATGGAAGATTCTTATTAAACTGACCTAACAGTCCTGCTAGAGGCAGGCCAAAGACTTAGATATCAAATGTGGGGACTGAAGAGCTTGATCAGATACCAGTGGTGGGAGGATAATTTAGCAGGAGTCTTTGCTAAGATTGGGCCAGGCAGGCCAAAGACAGAATAAGGGTCACAGGTGAGGCCTACTGGGAAAAGCACTCACAGAAGCCTAAAATGTGGTCAAGGGGAGAGTCTTTGTCAATCCTCCTGTTCAAAGAAAGGAGAGATTTTCTTCTTCCCTCTAAGCAATTTAAGTGCATTTATCATCTGGTCACTCCTTTGCCCATTAAGGCCCATTGTTGAGATTTGGTAGTAGAAGATATTTGTCGTGGCATTCAATAAAGGGAAGTTCTATGGAAACAAAAGACAAACACAGATTAATGGTTAGAGAACGTTATAAATCCAGTTCCTAAGTCTGGAGGGCAATCAGTCAGAAAATTTCTATACACCGGGCTCAGAGCATCTTTCTTTCTTTTTTTTCTGTTAACATTTTATTTATTTGACAGAGAGAAACACAGCCAGAGAGGGAACACAAGCAGGGGGAGTGAGAGAGGGAGAAGCAGGCTTCCTGCCGAGCAGGGAGCCCGATGTGGGACTCAATCCCTGGTCTCCGGGATCATGACCTGAGCCGAAGGCAGTCGCTTAACCAACTGAGCCACCCAGGCACCCATAAAAGCATCTTTCAATGGTGGAATGAGAGCAATAGTTGTCAACAGATTTCCCGATTTGCAATTTGCTTGGTTATTTCCTGGAGGAGAGCATGGAAGACACAGATCTCCCAGTGAGCGTCCTACATGGCCCATGCAGCAGCAGGCATGGGTTGCCCATATGTGATCTGCCACGGTGAGGACTCCTCTGAAGTTCATATTAAGTTGTCCAGCTTCAGCTTATAGGGCTTCTTTCGATTCTGGGGGAAATGTCAGCTATAAGACAACCTGGAGTCCCAATAAGGTTCTTGGCATTCAGGTTTTAGTTCTCAGTGGTACCAAGTCAGGAGAGTGGGAGAAAAATTGGAAATGCCAACTTGGAGAGTTGGAGCCAGATATCAGAGGAAACAAAAAGAATTAAGAATTGGTAAGGAGTGACATAATGAGTAGGACAACAAGATCCAGTCCAATTTACAGATAGATAACAAGGTAGTAAGTAAAATGAGTTTACCAGGGCCACCTGCGTGGCTCAGTCTTTAAGTGTCTGCCTTCGGCTCAGGTCATGGTCTCAGAGTCCTGGGTTCAAACCCCGCATCGGGCTTCCTGCTCGCAGGGAAGCCTGCTTCTCCCTCTCTCACTCCCCCTGCTTGTGTTCCCTCTCTTGTGGTGCTTCTCTCTGTCAAATAAATAAATAGAATTCTTTTAAAAAAATAAAATAAAATGAGTTTACCAAGAATTGAAAAACAGCTCAAAGACAATGAATGGAGGAGAATCTAATAAGCCACCAAGGCATGCTATAGTTTTTGATTGAGATATATAATTTCTCTTTATAGTCACCCTGACCTTTTTGATTGTTGCTTACAAAATAAGTCATTATATTTGGCCTGATTGTTAACATAAATGTGGCAAGAATGGTAAATGACCACATGGGCCTTTTTAAGTTTGTTTTGCTGGAACTTTTTTTGGGGGTGGGGATGAACCGAGGGAGAGGGTGAGAGAGAACCTTAAGCAGGCTCCGTGCTCAGCACAGAGCCAATGCGGAGCTTGATCTCACAACCCAGAGATCATGAACTGAGCTGAAATCCAGAGATGGACGCTTAACCAACTGAGCCACCCAGACAACTGGAACTTCTCATAAGGAATCTCACATTAGACCTTTAAAAGCCTTCTGTACTCAAGCCAAGAACCTGCCATCAGATTTTATCTACAATACCTATAGATTTGGGTGAATTCCTCTCTTCTCGAGATCCCCCAAATAGCCTAAGTTTCCTGGGCCTGCCCAAAAGTAACACTCCTTATTCACCTGTAAAGCTAGGAAGCCTGTAAGCCAGATTCTGGGCAGTTTTCTCAAGAGGGCTTTGCAAGCACTGATTCCATAAAGTCAACCTTAGTTCCTTTAAACTGGTCATATCTGATTCTGTACGTATCATTCTCAAATATGACATTCCGATCAAAGTTTTGGTTATATAGGCAAAGTTTCCAATTATGTCCTATCAGGAAGAGGACAGGTTTTTATTGAACTTATGAAAATAGTTATATTGCCACGGAAATAAAAATACTCAGTAAGAGTTTTCAAATTCTGGAGAGATTGTTAGGGAGGAAAGATAAATGTTTCATTTCTCTTTACAAAAGAATAAACTACCAGTTCTTACAAGTATAGATAACTTAGAAGAAAAAGTGTTCCCTAAATCCAACAGCAATATTCCAAACAAAAGCCATAATTATCCTTCATCAGTTCACTCAGTCCCATGTAATTCATTCTTTTTTTTAAGTATTTTGTTTATTTACTTGACAAAGAGAAACACAGTGAGGGAGGGAACACAAGCAGGGGGAGTGAGAGGGAGAAGCAGTCTTCCCCGCGATCAGGAAGCCCGATGTGGGACTTGTACCCAGGACTCCAGGATCATGACCTGAGCCGAAGGCAGCCATTTAACGACTGAGCCACCCAGGCGCCCCCATGGAATTCATTCTTGATCTGCTTGATCTCAGATAGGCAGTTCTCTAAACGCGTTCACTTCTCCACTAGAGTTGTGGAAATCTTTTTTCTTTTTAAAAGTAATTTCTAGGGCGCCTGGGTGGCTCAGTTGGTTAAGCAACTGCCTTCGGCTCAGGTCATGATCCCGGAGACCCGGGATCAAGTCCCACATCGGGCTCTCTGCTCGGCAGGAGGCCTGCTTCTCCCTCTCTCACTCCCGCTGCTTGTGTTCCCTCTCTGGCTGTGTTTCTCTATCTAAAAAAAAAAACAAAAACAAACAAATAAAAGTAATTTCTATACTCAACATGGGGCTTGAAATGACAACCCTGAGATCAAGAGTTGCATGCTCCATCTACTGACCCAGGCTGGCGCCCCAAGTTCTGAAAATCTTGACTCCATCCAGTGGTGTGGTCCCAAAATCATTTAAGCAATGCCACCAGAAGCCTGTGTCCCAGACTACCTGGGACAGAACTTTCCATGGGTCTTTGAGACTGATAAATTTTCAGGAAATTTTTTGTGAGTGGATGGCCATTGCATTGGTAAACCCGAAAATGGCGGGGAAGGGGGATATCTACACCACAGGAATTAGCAAGGAAAGTCTCCCTTCACCACCCAGACCTGGTAGTTAAACATTTACCAGAACACCACCAGGCACTTCCAACTCAGTTTGTCCCAGACTGAGCTCCCTATCTCCTCCCATAAAATCCACCTCTCATCCTAAATTCCCAGTCTCTATGTGAATGACGTCACCATAGACCCAGTTGTCAAATAAGAAATCTCTGGAGTTGTCCATGGCTCCTTGCCGCCCCCCATCACTGAGTCTTGTCAACTCTTGCTCAGGAATGTTTTCTTGCAGTAATCCTCTCTGTCAATATCTCAGTTCACACTCCCATCATCTCTTGCCTTCACAACTGCAATAACCTCTTGAGGGATCTCCTTATCCCCGGTGCATCTGCACTAATTCCTATGTAATCTTCCTAAAATCCCAGTGCATTCCAGTCACTTGCCATCATACAGACTACAGGTGGCTCTCCTTTACCTGCGGGAGAATGTCTGGGATCTTCAGCAGCGCCCATAGAAGCCTGCGTGATGTGGCCACGACTCTTCTTCAGACTCATATTTGCACCCCTCCTTACAATATACCCCACGGTCCAGTATGAATTGCTTCTCATCCCTCCAGTGTGGCCTACTCTTTCAACACTTTATGTTTTGGGGTGCCTGGGTGGCTCAGTGGGTTAAAGCCTTTGCCTTCAGCTCAGGTCATGATCTCAGGGTCCTGGGATCGGGCTCACATCGGGCTCACATCGGGCTCCCTGCTCGGCAGGGAGCCTGCTTCCTCCTCTCTCTCTGCCTGCCTCTCTGCCTACTTGTGATCTCTCTCTCTGTCAAATAAATAAATAAAATCTTTAAAAAAATCAAAAACAAAAACACTTTATGTTTTAGCCTGTTATTCCTTCTGTCTGAAATCCTCTGCACCACCCAGAGCCTGGGAAATTTCTCATCTTCTTTAAAGATCTAGCTCAGGGGCGCCTGGGTGGCTCAGTTGGTTAAGTGACTGCCTTCAGCTCAGGTCATGATCCTGGAGACCCGGAGTCGAGCCCCGCATTGGGCTCCCTGCTCGGCGGGAAGCCTGCCTCTCCCTCTCTCACTCCCCCTGCTTGTGTTCCCTCTCTGACTGTGTTTCTCTCTGTCAAATAAATAAATAAAATCTTTAAAAAAAAAAACCTCTCACCATTGCCCACTCCCACTTTACACTGCATTTACATGCATTTATCCTGATGCCTGACCCCAAGGACTTGAACATCTCTGAACCATACATTATACTACATCTTAGCGCACGTTGCCTCCCTCCCCCACTTGTACGTGCTTTCTGCATTTTCAGTGTCAGTCAGCCCTTGCTGCCTCTGATTGTCAGGACCAAGACTGCGTGTAAATGAAAGAGAACAGCCAGAGCCTTGCACAGAGAAATGCTTCAGAATTGTTTCGTGATGAAGGAGAGAAGGTGCAAGCAGAAGCTGGGGACAGGATGGTATATCCACTTACTTTTCACCCCTGCAGGGGCAGAAAGCATGCCGCCTCTTTCTTGTTCATTGGCTACATTCCTCCCAGAGGCCAGAGGGGCAAGCCTGGACAATGCAAAGGAGCTGTGTATGGGACTTAACCAAGGGGCCTCCAAAGGGAGAGCAGCGGGACTGGCTAGGAGAGACTAGAAAAGGAAGGTGCCTACATATTTCTCAGCACCTTCTTTGTTTCCCCAAGCTGCAAACTCCTCTTTTCTCCTAGAGACACAATACCAAAGTGCAAAAGCTCCCTCCAGAATAGATGCCTGAGTCTCAGAGCACTTTGCAGACTGGGTGGTCCCTGAGTGTCTAGCCTTTGTTAGGAGACTTGGGCTCCAGGGAATTTGCTGGGCACCCACTATGCACAAAGCCCTATCTATACAAGGCGGTGTAAAACCTAGGCGGAACTGGAAGCTTTCAATCATGGGCTCTCCATGTGGCATGAGAGACACAGCAGAGAAGTGGTGATGGTTGTGTGAGTATGAAAGAGCAATTGAGCCTACCAGCGCCCAAAGGGGACGAATTAGCCAGTTCCTTGCCAACTTCCTGCTAGAGATCAACTAGCTTCACTCAACCTTACCCAGGAAAACATGCTGTGAGGACGCGCATGGGCACAGCATAGCTAGGGCCCCTCGCCCAGGTGAAAGTCCGTTCATTCAGCTATTATTGAAGTGGGCTGGGTCCAGGACAGCTCCGTAGTTCAGTCTCAGCTTCCCCCTTCCCTCTCCCCACTTACTAAGGGCTCCTGGTCCGTTTCCTCTTTAAGGCTGCGGTCCCCAGCAAGGCTGTCACAGGTGCCCAGACCAGAAGCACAAGACCACACAGAAATGCCTGAAAACTCCCCATCCTGATTGTCTGCCTGGACTGCTCCCTTGGCGAGGCCGGCTCTTGGAGCCAGGCAGCTTGTCCTTTGCTGAGAACTCAGAGCTGCCTGCCATTGGGAAACTGAATGGAAACAGAGGCAGAAGCCCTGCTGGCGTCTCTCCCTCACCAACCCCCATCATGTGAAAGGAAGAGCTTAAAGAACAGTGACGGGTTAAGTTCCTTATAAGGAAGAGAACCTCCTTTCTCCTCCAGTACAGCAGTCGTTTGGGGCTTCTATATGTTTTTTTTTTGGGGGGGGCTTCTATATGTTTTAAGGTACACTGCAGAAAACGATCCCCGCCAGGATTCGCCAAAACCAGTCCCCCAGGGGTGGGGGCCAACTAGGAGCCACGGTCGAACTGACAGACGGGGCAGGGATCAGAAAGGCGACTGAGCGAGGAATTTGAGGGATGAGTCATCAAAAAGAAGCCAGGCAAGAGAGCGGAACTAGTATCGGGACTGGGAAGGAGCCGGGCACTCGTTAGCTGCATGCGCTGTCAATCACACCCGCTCCGCAAATACCCTGAGAGCCGGGGGGGGCGGTGGCTCCCAGACAGGAAGTCAGGTCTCGGTGGGCGGTCTAACGGCTTTGAAATCGGAAAAGACCGAGCGCCTGCGGCCGTGAGAGGAGTCTGATGCGGCAACGGCAGCCTTCTTGGAAAGATGGCGTTTGCCGTCAAGGTCACATGGCCACTTTAGGGGACTAAAGGAAATACTAGCTGAGAATAATTAGGCACGGCCCCCGGAGGTTACAGATTTTCAGAAGCAGTCGCAAATGCAGATTTGCCCCCTAGTCGACTCCGAAGCATGCTCCTGTTTGTCAGAACACATGCCCTAAAGTACAACATCAAAACACGATGTGGAGAGGGGAGTTTCCCTGGGGCTGTCCTCTCTCTAGGAGCAGGAAGCGGTGGGGGAACGGGGCGGGGGTTGGTGACTGCAGAGCCAGAAGGCAGCACCTACACTTTCCCTGGGAACCGCCAATCTCACCGGTATCTGTGTTAGGCTAAAGTCTGAGTTGCTTGGGCTAACCTCTTGACTTCTCACCTGTTTTTTGAAAGGTTGCCTTGAACATTGCACCGGAGAAGTTCACTGGTAGTTTGGCTTTAGTCGATCCAGGATAGGATAAGAAATGCGAGTTAACGCATAAATGCATCTGTTTGTGTGTTCTTTTGTTTGTATTCTCCCTTAGTCTCCTAGCAGCTGTTACTTTGTAAAGATTCCAACCCTGTTGCAGACACGACTGGATAAAAAGGGACTCTTCTGCGCCTGTCCTGATAGGGGGCCACCACTCCTGATGCCCTGTATTGTAGAGAGCTGCGGCATGTAAAAGGAGTGACCCAAGAATGGAATCATTGCAATCTGATTCCTTCCCTTCGCTCTGAAGGCCCACGATCCTTCATGCTCCCACCCACGATCCAAACTCCAAGTGGAGAGCTGGCCCAGGATTCATCAGCATTCCCAAGGGCCTGAAAGGGCAATGCCTGGAGAGGGTAGGACACAACAGAAAATCAGACCTCAGGGGGAGCTGAGAATGGACTGGCTTTTTCTCTAATTCCACCTTGTCTTTGCCCAGCTCTGGTCATCCCAATTCAAGCCGCCCCCTCAGTCTACCCTCTGCTCTTGCCCCATTGTGAGGCATCATCAAGCCAATTTGGTTTTAGTTTTATCCATGGCTTTGAATCCATTCGAGAATGGGGTTTGAGGGGAAAAGGGGCCACTATATCTTCTGTTGTCAGAGGCCCTGGTTCTCTCTTCCCTCCTCTTTCAGAAGGGCTGTAGGAAGCCTAACTGTAGCCTCAGGGAGTGGAATTATTTTGGAGGAGCTTGGGCTCAGTCGTTCTAGAACAGTAGAGCCCATTCGAGGGGGGAACCAGCAGGCAAAATCAGCGCGTGGAGGAACCCAACCCTTTTACTATGACTCCCTTGGGCACCCTAAGGACACACAATAATTTCTCATGGTCAGGTGTGAAAGAGAGCTTCTAGCATCTGTTACAGATATTCAAGCCATCATGAGAGTGTGTGTGAGTGGGCGGCGGGTGGAGAGAGTGGGAACTTGGCAAAATACACATTCCCAGGGGTACTCTAAGGACGAGAGCAACTTTGGTGGCAGAGAAAAGGACGGCCATGAGGCCCGGAGTAGCACTTTCCCTTTCTCCCTTACCAAGACCCCCGAGTGTCCCCCAATGGCTGGTTCTACTTTAGGGGAAGGAAGCTAGCCCTATCCCCAGAATGCTGAGGGGCAGTACAGTGCTCTAAACTTTGGAAGGAAGCTGCTCCACCGTGTGCTATGTTCTGTCTCTGACACCAGGTGGCACCAAATTATTACCATAACTCCGAAGAAACCATCAGAAAATGGACCTTGAGAGCCCTTGAACTATTTTCCTCTCCCTCGCTGCTCCCAACATGGAACTGAAGAAGAAGAAGCCTTTCGGATATGGGGCTGGCTCTGCTTCAGTGAAAACGCTCGCATCCGGATACGAGAGCCACTGCTAGAATTGAGATGTGGCCTTGTTCTCTGCCCTTCCCAGAAACCTATGTCTCAGAGGCAGATAAAGCAAAAGGTGATTTTCCTGGAATCTTTCCAGATGCCTCCACCCTTCAGCAGAAGAGCTGTTTTTCTCCAAGGAAATTAGCTGAAGAATCACAGACGTGAGACTTAGAAGGCTCTGCTCAAACATTGATCACCCCTCTGAAGGGCTACATGCTCTGTCATGGGTATGTACGTGGGAATGACCATGTCCATCGAAGTTGCCGTGTTGCCGACCAGACGAGCCTCATCGCCTCTTCCAGGCAAACAGGACTGCTTCTGGCACCTCAGACACACTCTGTAAATTCCCACTCCTAGGCTCCTCTACCTAAAATGCTGTCCTCTCTCAGCCATTCCTGTTGGTCGGATCTGTCACCCTTGTGGAGGTGCAGAGAGACTTCCAAGAAGCCTTCCTTGATTTCCTCCAGTCTAAAGGGACCTCCCACTCTGCTAAACTGCTATAATGACTTGGGTTATTTGCCCTATTTTTCTACTTTATATTATAGATATCTGTGAACATATCTCTCATAATCATGAGCTCCCTGAGGGCAAGGGCTATATCTTTTTTTTAACCCTGTACTGATGAACATGGTAAGCACTCAATAAATAATAATAATAATAGTGTCTTATCTTTTATGGTGCTTAGAGTTTATGAAGCACATTTATAACCATTTTCCTGTTTAATCCTCACAATGGCCCTGTGAGGTAGGCATTACTCTCTCTATTTTACAGATGAGCAAACAGACTCAGGGAAGTTGAACAACTTTCCCAAGGTCATACAGCTAGGCAGAGGCAGAGATGGGTCTGAATGCACGTTTTCTTTTCTTTTCTTTCTTTCTTTTTAAAAGATTTTATTTATTTGACAGAGAGAAACACAGCGAGAGAGGGCACACAAGCGGAGGGAGTGAGAGAGGGAGAAGCAGGCTTCCTGCTAAGCAGGGAGCCGGTTTCGGGGCTTGATCCTGGGACTCGGGGATCATGTCCTGAGCTGATGGCAGACGCGTAATGACTGAGCCACCCAGGCCCCCCATTCTATTCCTTTCTTTTTTTCTTTTCTTTTCTTTTCTTTTCTCTCCTCTCCTCTCCTCTCCTCTCCTCTTTTCTTTTCTTTTTTAAAGATTTTATTGATTTATTTGTCAGAGAGAGAGTGAGCACCAGCAGGGGGAGTGGCAGGCTGAGGGAGAAGCAGACTCCCTGCTGAGCAGGGAGCCCATTGTGGATGCTGGATGCCGGGCTCAATCCAGGACCCTGAGATCATGACCTGAGCTGAAGGCAGCCGTTTAACCGTCTGAGCCACTCAGGCGTCCCTGAATGCATGTTTTCTGACCCTAAATTCAGTCTTCAACTTTCTATAGCTGAAATGCTAGCTGGAAATTGTTTCATGGAGACTGAAGCCAGGGGACTCATCGTGGGGACTGGGGAAATAGGCAGAGATCTAAAGCTCAGATTCCTCTTGCTTCTTTTGTGCTTCCTTTTTTCCTCACTCCCTGTTTCCAAAGAGAATTTCAGAATACGATCTTATTTTGTTTGAGAATATCCTGGCGTGAGATGTCCTTGTGGAACGGGTGGGGTGAAGACAGGACAGTAAGGTGTATTCGGTGACTAATGGATCTTTGTCAGCCTAGAGGGAGGTCCCTGGTCTGTCTGATAATTTAATTAACAACTTGGATTAGGACATCGATGGCCTGCTGATCAAATTTGTAAATGACAGGAAGCTGGATTCTGGAAGATCCCAGGAGGATGGAATGTGCCATTTCACAGTCTAGTTTGTCACAACCAAATGCTTTAGTGCAAGGCAGGAGAGACCCACCTTAAGAACCACCCGTGTGAGGGGCGCCTGGGTGGCTCAGTTGGTTAAGCGACTGCCTTCTGCTCAGGTCATGATCCCGGAGTCCTGGGATCGAGCCCCGCATCGGGCTCCCTGCCTTCGGCGGGAAGCCTGCTTCTCCCCCTCTCACTCCCCCTGCTTGTGTTCCCTCTCTGGCTGTATTTCTCTCTGTCAAATAAATAAAAATATTAAAAAAAAAGAACCACCCATGTGAAAAGGTTTCAGGAGTTTGCCATGCCTGTTAAGCTCATGATTTTTGACACTAGCTGCCCCACGTGCTCATGTACTGGAGGCCGGGGTGCCGGAGCTCACAGCTGGGTTTCCTCCACTGCTCATTAGACCACAGAGGAAGATTGTCTTCGGCCTGAACAGGGCCCTTAGCAGCCTGGAGCATGCATGAGAGACAGACACCAAGAGGGCGGGAGGATGGAAAACTCCTGAAGCCATTTAACCTGGAGAAGGGATCCCCCAGGATGATGATAATGGCTCAGGAACCAGTTTTCAAATATTGGAAACTTTATCATATAGGAGAGGGATTCGCCCTGTTTTGTTTCATAAGAAGAATGCCATTAGGAAGAAAAGGGCGAGTGTTACGGAAAAACATATTGTGACTCACCCCAAGGAAGAACTTTCTAAGGGTTTAAGATGTCCAAATATTGTGCAATGGTCTGCTTTGAAAGAACCAGATTTTCGCATCACTGGAGATATTTAAGCAGAGGCAAGATAACTATTTGGCAAGGAAGTTGCAGAAGGGAATCAAGCACCAGATCATAAGGGAGGGGAATTAGGCAACCATTAAGGCTGCCTTGGACACTGTAAAATTTGAGATTGGGGGTGGGTGGGTGCTGGAGGTGAAAATAGTCTTAGCCTTCAGAGTAGGTACATCTTAACCTGTTCTTATCTCTGTTTCTAGTCTCTCCTCCTCCAGCCTTCCCTGCACCTGGGCTCCAGAAATATTTTCCTGAATACCTTGCCATGAGACCTACCAGCTCAAATATCATAAAATCTCAGTAACCCCGGTCATCTGGTTTGAACCTTTATCAGATGCTTCCATTGCCTTTGAATCATCTGCATGGAGTGGTTGTCCAGGGGCTGCTTGGCTATCTCTGGAGCAACCCACCTTTCGGGGCAGCCCATTCCAATTCCAGGGAGTACTACTAATCATTAAAAAGTTCTTACTAGGGGCGCCTGGGTGGCTCAGTTGGTTAAGCGACTGCCTTCGGCTCAGGTCATGATCCCGGAGATCCGGGATCGAGCCCCACATCGGGCTCCCTGCTCAGCAGGAAGCCTGCTTCTCCCTCTGGCTGCTGTTCCCTCTGCCTGTGTGCACTCTCTCTCAGTGTCAAATAAATAATAAATAATAAAAAAATTCTACAAGGGGCGCCTGGGTGGCTCAGTGGGTTAAAGCCTCTGCCTTCTGCTCAGGTCAGGATCCGCTCTCTGCTCAGCAGGGAGCCTGCTTCCTCCTCTCTCTCTGCCTGCCTCTCTGCCTACTTGTGATCTCTCTCTCTCTGTCAAATACATAAATAAAATATTTAAAAAAATTCTACAAGAACATCAAGAGGCAGGATTCATAAGCTGAAACATTTATTATTATTTCTTCATTATAAAAAAAAAGGAAGAGAGAGAAAGCACAGCTTCCTTATGTCAAAACCCAATTCTGCTTTCCTCTCACTTTCCCCATTAGATCGCAGAGCCCTTGGAGTCATGCACAGAACATATCTGCAGCTTCCTCTTCCCCATGAGCCTGGTCATGATTTGCTGACAATAGACACATCTCTCAGGATTTGCCAGTTCCCTCGCTGTTCTCACCACTTTGTCTCTGCATGCACTTTCATTGACAACTCCCTTGGAGTTTGATGCCTGCGCTGAACAGAGAGGTCTTTTTTTTTCCCCCAAGATTGATTGATTATTTATTTATTTATTTATTTATTTATTTATTTATTTATTTATTATATGCTCCCCACCAAGCAGAGAGCCTGATGTGGGCCTTGATCCCAGGACCCTGAGATCATGACCTAAGCTGAAGGCAGAGGCTTTAACCCACTGAGTCACCCAGGCACCCACAGAGAGGTCTTCAAGTGTGGTCTGACCGGTGCGGAATAGCACAGTCACCTCCTCCATTCTGGACATTATACCCTTATTAATACAGCCCAAGGTCACAATACTTTCTGTAGAAACCAAACCATGCTTTTGACTCATGGCAAACAATGAGCTTTCATTTACTCTTCAAGCCACATCTCTCACATCCTACATTTGCAATGTTAAATCCGGGACTTCAAATAAGTGACCTTATCTTTGTCCCTATGAACTTCCTGTTTTTCTATAGTGAGTCTATCACACCAGCCTCTTGACATCTCTCCCA
Source organism: Spilogale gracilis (assembly GCA_004023965.1). Taxonomy (NCBI): domain Eukaryota; kingdom Metazoa; phylum Chordata; class Mammalia; order Carnivora; family Mephitidae; genus Spilogale; species Spilogale gracilis. The sequence continues at coordinate 68,637 of PITA01010381.1, forward strand.
ATCCTGATTCTGTCATCTCACCTTTTGGCTCTCTCTCCCAGCTGTATGTAATTTTCGAGTTTGATCTGGTGACATGAAAACAGAATCCTGCCTTGTGTCATCGTGCAATGGGCTAATAACCTGCCTAGGTTTATCTTTACCCACCCCACATTTCTCCATGTTGTCCCAAGAGTATCATGAGAGGATGTTTTGCTGAACTCCGGATACGTTGTTGGCGTAGGGTTCTTTTAATCTGCCCATGCAGGCAGGCACCTTAGCAAAGGAAATGAGCTGAGCCGGGTGTTACTTGTTCGTTCGACCCCATGCAGGGGCTGAGAGTTCTTTGCTTCCTTTTCTAAGTGCTCGCCGGCCATCCTTTTAATCTTCTGTTCTAGAATCTTGCCCTCAATCAATATCAAACATATTGATCTGTGACTTGAGGGAGTCATGTCTTCCCATTTCTAGGAGTGCGGAGTCACGTTTGCCCATCTCTAAAGCGCAGTGTGCATCTTCTTCGCTCTCCGTGGGTTTTTCAAACTTGAGCCGCAAGTTCCTGCAATGCCCCTGGGCCAGTTATCGACCCAGCCCCTGAGACGGAGTTACTCCAAGGAGCTGAAGGTTCTCTTGGCCTGGACTGCCTTTAGGAGGCTCTCCGTGTTGCTCATTTTGTCCTTTCTACTCTTAATATCATTCTCCTTGCAGGAGAGAAGGAACAAAAGAGGAGCTGAGGGGGGCTTATTTTCTTGCTCTCAAGCCATTTAGCAAAAGGAAAAGGTAGGGTGGTCCTATCACACATGCAGTGACATACCAAGTCTGTCCTGAAGACTGCCAGAACCTGTCCTTTAATCTGGATTTTAAGCCCCCGCCCTTTAACTTGAACCCTCTGCTTCAGTCAAGTCAGTCCTCTCGCTGCTCCTCGAGCAGGCCAAGACCTTCTCCTTGCCATGTTCAGCCTGAGGTTTGTCTCCCAACTTGAAATGCCCTCTCCTGCAGCCACCCTCTCAAATGCCACTGCAGCCTTCCTGGAGCTGTCTCCCCCTCCTTTAACCGTGACCATACACTTGAAGTCACATGCTAGATTCCGCACTTTGTTCATTTCATCATAGTTCACGTTAGTATTCCTGACAGCATGCACCCCAAAGGGGCTGTTTTCTATTCCTCATAGTACATAAACTAGCATAGGTCCAGGCCGACAGTCCTGATCATCATACTTACTTCCAATGGAGGTTTCCACAGTGACAAACCTCCAGCCCGTCACACACACTGAAAGATCCCAAGATAGCTGTGTCCAATTCTCCAAAGGACGACTATAGAAACCAGATAAATCTAAGGGTGCAGGCTGGACCCAGTCTAGGCACGAATGACTTTTGTGGCATGAAATCAAATCCAAGGGTCTCCTCTGCTCCTCTTCGAACAAAGAGCCGGACTTTTCAGCTGGGGCTCAGGGCTGCTAGGCAGTAATGTGGCTGAGACCACTCAACCTAGCTGGGCACAGGATTGACTGTCAATTAGATGGAAACGTTGCCTGTCTTGCAACCTACCTCTTCCACCTAGGCCTTTCAGAGGGTGTGAAAAACGGACTATAATCTCCCATTGATGGGTCCCAAATAGACTTGGATCTGGGTTGGCTACAGCACCTTCAGCTCTTAGAGGAGAGGCAATGTCTAAATTCTCCCCAAATAAAGAGCCTCCTAATTCAGAGGTATAAACACACACACACACACACACACACACACACACACACACACACACACACCAGAAGACGAGGCCCAGTTTGGTAATATCTGAGATGGAACAATCACAGGATCATAACAATGAAGACTCTGAATCGACCTGAAAACTTCATGCAATCCAGCAATCTGTTTTCAGGAAGATGAACAGCATGGCTTTCCTTAGTAGCCAGGTGTACGATTTGGTAACTGTTACTGAGGGTTTACTGAGTGTGTAGCAAAATCTTTCCTTGTGTCTGATTTAGTCTTTTCTCTTCTGTCATTTTCAGAAGAAATGGAGAATCGATCATCATCTCTGCCCTTACTTAGGAGGTAAATTTTTGAGGACGATATAGCACACTTGGCACACAGTAGGTCTCTACAGTTATCGAATGTTACCTCATCAGCTTCCTCCTCTCTTAATGATGATGATGATCATCATCATCATCATAATAATAATTTTAAAAGACATAGTCCTTTGGCACATTGTTTTTGCTTGGCTCCAGATACTCTCCAGCTTTTTCACATATGCTGAAAATGTGTTGACCAAGGGTAGACCCATGAATGTTTGAAGAAACCTAAAAGGAAAAGGACCAGGGTGCCTGGGTGGCTCAGTTGGTTAAGCGTCTGCCTTTGGCTCAGGGATCCAGCCCCGCATCTGGCTCTCTGTTCCTCTTGGGGAACCTGCCTCTCTCTCTCCCCCTGTCCCTCCCCTCGATTGTGCTCTCTCTCCCATTCTCTCTCTCAAATAAATAAATACAATCTTTAAAAAAAAAACAAAACAGAAAAGGACCATGGAAAATGTCATATACGATTGGACAGCATCCTGGGTCTGTTTCTAATGCTAACTGGGTGTTAGAAAATGTTGGACCTTTCTGGGCCGTTATACAAGTAAGTGGGGGGCGCCTGGGTGGCTCAGAGGGTTAAGCCTCTGCCTCTGGCTCAGGTCATGATCTCAGGGTCCTGGGATCGAGTCCCATATTGGGCTCTCTGCTTGGCGGGGAACCTGCTTTCCCTTCTTTTTTTTGCCTGTCTCTCTGCCTATTTGCGATCTTTCTGTCAAATAAATAAATAAAAACCTTTAAAAAAAAAGTAAGTGGGTTGGACTACATGCCCCTGAGGTTACTCCTCATTCTAAAACTCGGACTCAAATTACTTCCCAGCAACTTCAGCCTATATTATTATTATTATTATTATATGCTAGTATTCACACTAGTTTTGGAAAGAAGAAAGGGAGGGAGGGAGACAGTGAAGGAGGAGAGAGAGAGGAGGAGGGAGGGAAGGCAGGGAGGAAGGCGAATGCCATTTCTACACTATGGATTCATTCAACTTGTGACCCACCCTGTCACCCTCCCCCCACTTCTTTTTTTCTTTTTTGACCAAACTGTGTCCAAGCACTCATAGGCCAACTCTCTTGTCCCCATGTACCGTATTAGTATATTAGTTCTCAATTTTGGTCTTTGCACTATGTTGTGTTCACCCTGTCTGAACACCATCCTGCTGTGTTGGTTCATCTCCCTCACTTTGTCAGGGTCACTTTGAAGAATTCTATTTCTGGTTTCTGAGGTGTCAGCAACCCTGCCCAACTTGAGGAGCAGACTCCTGGGTTCGGTCCTTCAAGTCACTGATAGGAACCTGAACCGCCAGAACGCTAACCCTGTGGAGTGCCCATTGAACAACCTCCCCCCATCCAGGCGGTTGACGGGCAAGCCCTTGGTGAGTGATCCTGGAGAGAAATCACTGCCAGGGCTCCAGTGAGTTCTCCAGTTGTAATTCACAGAACCGGAAACAAGTATCCTTGGGAGGAGAGGGCCCCTGCTCTGTCCGCTGGTCCACCAAGGCCAAGGGATCGGTCTATGGGATGCCACACTGGATTCTGATATGAGAATTTCAGCCTGTTAGAGGCCACACCTCCTCCCAGCCCCCAGTCCA
>PITA01010382.1:5541-72345 GCA_004023965.1 Spilogale gracilis
AAAAAAAAAAGAATTGTATTCTGGGGCGCCTGGGTGGCTCAGGGTTAAAGCCTCTGCCTTCAGCTCAGGTCATGATCTCAGGGTCCTGGGATCGAGGCCTGCATTGGGCTCTCTGCTCAGCAGGGAGCCTGTTTCCTCCACTCTCTCTGCCTGCCTCTCTGCCTACTTGTGATCTCTCTCTGTCAAATAAATAAATAAAATCTTTAAAAAAAATTCTTTTTTTTTGTATTCTTTTTGATGCTGCTGTAAATGGCGATATTTTATTTCTTTTTCAGATATTTTATTGTTAGTGTACAAAAATGTCACTGAATTCTGTATGTTGATTTTCTATCCTGACACTTCACTGAATTCTTGATTGGTTCCAGTAAGCTCTTGGTGGAATCTTTAGGATTTCCTATGTATAAGATAGTTTAACTACAAAGACAATTTCCCTTCTTCCTTTCTTTTTTTTTTTTTTATTACTAAAAAATTTTTTTTCCAGTGTTTCAAGATTCATCGCTTAACCGACTGAGCCACCCAAGCACCCCTATAGCTAGAGTTTTTAAAAATATTTGTCCTGTAAGTCTTATCCTAAACTTAAGTGGATAACATTTCATCATAGTATAGTATTAGAGGATTCTGAATTTGACTTTATACTTTTTCAGTGTGTTATATATTTTTATGTTTTCATGTTACTAATTAGCATCCTTTCATTTCAACTTGAAGAACTCCCTTTAGCATTTCTTATAAGGTAAGTCTAGTGGTGATGAATTCACTCAGCTTTTGCCTGGAAAAATTCTTTACCTCACCTTCATTTCTGGAGGACAGCTTAGCTACAAAGTATTTGTTTGGCAGGGTTTTCTTTCAGCACTCCTGCTAGATCTCACTTTCTTCTGGCTATATGGTTTCTGCTGAGAAATCTGCTAATAGCTTTACCGGGATTAACTTGAAAGTTACAGGCCTTTTTTCTCTTGCTGCTTTTAAATTTCCCTGTTTTTAATCCGCCCCCCGCCCCCACATTTGGGAAGTTCTCTTTCTTTCTTTTTTTTTTTTTTTTAAGATTTTATTTATTTATTTGACACAAAGAGAGAGATCACAAGCAGGCAGAGAGGCAGGCAGAGAGAGAGGAGGAAGCAGGCTCCCCACTGAGCGGAGAGCCCGATGCGGGCCTCGATCCCAGGACCCTGAGATCATGACCTGAGTTGAAGGCAGAGGCTTTAACCCACTGTACCACCCAGGCGCCCTCATTATTTCTTTAAATAAGCTTTCTGCTCCTTTCTGCCCCTTCTCCTATTCTTATCTTTCTGGAATTCCAATAATTCACCAATTGGTTCTTTAGATGGCATTCCATAGAACACCTAGGCTTTCTTCACTCTTTCATTCTTTTTCCTTGTTTTTCTGACTGGATAATTTTTTTTTAAGATTTTACTTATTTGACAGAGAGAAACACAGCTAGAGAGGGAACACAAGCAGGGGGAGTGAGAGAGGGAGAAGCAGGCTTCCTGACGAGCAGGGAGCCCAATGGAGGGCTTGACCCCAGGACTCTGGGATCATGACCTGAGCCAAAGGCAGTTGCTTAACCAACTGAGCCACCCAGGTGCCCTGACTGGGTAATTTTAAAGTCCCTGTCTTCTATCTCAGAGATTCTTTCTTCTGATTGATCTCCTATTGCTGATGCTCTCTATTGTATTTTCCTTTTCATCCATTGTATTCATCTCCAGAATTTTTCATTCTTTTGGTTTTTCTATTCTTTTTGTTCATGTATTGTTTTTCAGATATTGTTTGTTTTTCTGTGTTTTCTTATAGCTCATGGGAAGTTTCCTAAAACAGCTGATTTGAATTCTTTATTGGGTAAATCATAGGTCTCCATGTCTTTGGGATCAGTTACAGAAAGACTGTGATCCCTTGGTGAGGTCATTACTTTGATTTTTCATGTGTCTTGAAGTTTTGCATAGCTGACTTTACTCTTCAAGTAGCAGTCAATTCTTCCAATCTTTATTATCAGCTCACCTAGATTCTGAGGCTGTCTTGGATCATCTGTGGTTACATCTGCTCCATACTTCTTGCTCCGCTTTGTGGCAACATTTTTAGCTTTGTATTCTTTCTCTGGATCCTACAATGTACTGCACAGACTGCTGTCAGCCTCTCTTTTTTCCCAAGGTGGTATTAAAGCTTGTGATCTTTGGCCTACAAATTTGAGCCAGCTTTCTGCATGTGTTCATAGCTATCTATCAGATTTTTCACCACTGACATCAGGAGTGGGCACAGCAAGATGGCCAGAGTGGTGGGGGTGTGAATGAGGAGTGCTGGGGGTTAAACCAGGTGCACACTCACACATTCTCCCTTTCACCTGTGGTACAAATAATGGCCTGAGGTCTCTCTCTCAGCCTTAGGCTGTGCTGCCTTAGAGGAAGGGTGATGCAGGTAAAGTCAAGCTATTTCTCATTCCCACTTCAATGTGTCCAGATTTGTTTGTTGTTTTGTTTTTTGTTTGTGTTTTGTTTTGCTCTTGTGGTGTGTTGTAACTTCTCTAGAAATCTGGACTTCCACAAAGGCTCTTTTGTCCATGGGTAATTGTTTTAGGTAATATACTCTAGGGGCTCCTGGACCATGGCTGAGAAGGACTTGATCCAATTCACAAACTAGTGCATCATCATACCGGGGACCAAGATCTGTCTATCTATTACCTGACACTGATGTAGGCGAGACTTGTCCCAGGTTCTTTGACCTACGATGCTGGATCCCACAGTTCCCTCACATGTACTTTTATCTTGGGTGAATGCCCAATTTTTGTTTTTCGGGGTGGGAAGAGAGAAAAACAAGGGATGACTTTTGCTACCATAATCCTATTATCAGAAACTTTTAATTAAAGTGCACCTGTTCTCTCTAAAGTAACTTTGATTCCTGAAATCATTAAGTCTGGACTTAAGCTTAGATTTCAGTTTTGAATGGGTAACTTTTAAAAATTTTAAATTCTACTTCTCTTGACTAATAGGTCCTTAATATAGTTCCTGTTTCAAAAGAGCCAACAACTAACCGTCACTCTTCTGTGTCTGTGCTAAAATGGTCACTTTCATCAATAGGCTGGAATATGCATCTCAGTATAAGGCCAAGTATAGCCTGACCCTCTGTGGGGGTAGTGAATTGGGAGATGGTCAAAAGACATCTAGTTATATGCAGGCTGAATGAGTCAGCTAGATAATGCTGACAACCAACAACATGGAATAATAGAGAAGGCTACTGGCACAGTAGTTCTAAATGCAGCCACAGAAATACCTCCCCTTCCTCTTGGTAGAGCGTAGTAACAACAGTTCACAAATAATACCTAAAAATGGAGACTAGTGTAGGCAAGACTGTCAACAGGTAGACTGTCTCAGCACACTGAAAAGGGAGAAGCATAAGTCAAGAGTATAAATGGATCCCAGCCTTTGAAGATGCACTGCAAAGGAAAGATTTTGGATGAAAAAATAAACCAGGAACCCCAAGTGGGCACAAGCTGAAAACTGGGTATCGGGTGTCTGGGTGACTCAGTGGGTTAAAGCCTCTGCCTTCGTCTCAGGTTATGATCTCAGGGTCCTGAGATTGAGGCCCACATCGGGTTCCCTGCTGGGCAGGGAGCCTGCTTCCTCCTCTCTCTCTGCCTTCCTCTCTGTCTGCCTGTGATCTCTCTCTGTGTCAAATAAATAAATAAAATCTTAAAAAAAAAAGAAAAGAAAACTGGGTATCAAGATTAAGACACAAAAGATCAGAATCCAAACAGAACTATATATAATGCAATAATCTAGGACTGGATTATAGCTCCTTAAACCTTCAAGGCGGGGCGCCTGGGTGCCTCAGTGGGTTAAAGCCTCTGCCTTCAGCTCAGGTTATGATCTCAGGGTCCTGGAATCGAGGCCTGCATCGGGCTCTCTGCTCGGCAGGGAGCCTGCTTCCTTAACCTCTCTCTCTGCCTGCCTCTCTGCCTACTTGTGATCTCTCACTGTCAAATAAATAAATAAAATCTTTAAAAAAATAAATAAAAACAAAAAAACAACCTTCAAGGTGATAACCAGGCCTGGTCATTCTTGTGCGTAGGTATACATTCACACATGGTGGTAAAGATAAAAATGGCTATAGCTTAGGGGAGAGAACAGACGCAAGGGCTGGGACCAAGACAGAAGTTGGTAAGAGAGAGCAATGTAAATTTCACTGGCTTGACAAGAGAGCCCAGCAAACCCTTGTTTAAACTGCAGTAGTTTAAATAGAAAATACTGAATTGCTATGTTTAAACAAAACTTTTGTCCTCCTCTACTATACACTCAAGGAAAAATGACAAGCCTAGAATTAGCATTTAACACTGAAACATGTTTCTTATAGCATTTTTCAGCCTCCAGATGAAGAAGCACAAGAAGTCTCACCAAACATACACTATGTAACCATGACATCTGACAGATAAGGAGACCAAGATTCTATTCTAGGCTAAAAACACACAATCTAGTAACTTCCTTTCTCCTAAGTCTATGAAACAATCTTTATATTCTCTTCAATATGAAAAGTCGATGGACAATACATTTTTAGCAGAAAAAAATGCAACATTATTCAAATAAGTAAATATAAATTCTGCTTTTAAATGGCTAACACCTACACAAAATAAATCAAAATATAAACAAAACCAACATTCTTATTTGGAAAAGCACTGTATATATACTGCAGACTATGAGAAAAGATTTTATATTTAGTAGTATAAATCTGACCTAAATCCTGATAACTTTTTTTAAATTCTAAAAATTAGTCACCAAATAAATTACCAGTCTTCTAAAAGAATACTCCCATATTTTGCATTTCAGAAATTTTAATAGTTTTTATTTGGCAAAGAGAAGCCTAAGAATTTTTTAAAAAACATTTCCAGAGGGAACATCCTTTTACCATAAAATAAATTTGTGTGATTTGGGAGGACAAATTTCAAATGTATATTTTTTGACATATGTGCCAATTTTACAATTAATACAAAAAAGATAAAGTTAGTTGAAATATTTTAAAAATGTAAAAACCAGTCCAAGCAACATAACTATACAATCTTGCTGTAAAAGTACTTATATCAAATTCTGCCCAAAATATGTATGCAATATAGTAAATTTTAGTTCTAAGTCATTCTTCACTGCCGGCTGGCTTTGCCATTTTCTGTTGTCTCCATTCTAAAAAACAAGGAAAAAAATGAGTGGTAAAACAAAACACTCAGCAGTAATTACCCATATTTTTTCTCCAACCTTCACATAAAATTAAACTCTATATATTCATAGGACAAAAGAATACAGTTCTTTAGCAAAGGACTACAGTTAGGGTCCCTCTGGTTATTCTACGTTCCTTGTTTCACAGATAAAGCAAAAACTGAAGCTCAGAGCAATAAAGTCACTTTTCCAAGGTTTCATTTCAAAAGTCACTTTTTTCATGATATCCACTCAAGTTTAAAACGAAGGAAAAAAACCTCTACAATTTAGTGAAAAATTTATTTTCTTTTCCACTAAGAAACTCCTTTACTATTTTCAAGAGGTCTTCCAAAAAGGATATTAAAATAATCAGAACTGAGATTTATTTAATTAAAACCAACATTCCTAAATACTGTATTACTTAATAGAAAAATATTTCTCCCCCCTTTTTGTAAGAGTCAATACTGTACATTAAGTGTTCCCTGATTTTTCCCTCTATGATGTTTACTAAACAATGAAATCCTCTAAGGAGTAAAGTACAGAGTTAAGGTCAATATAATTAAGTCTTTATAAGTACCAAGAATCAAAGCATTTTTTTCTCTTTATAGGTAACATATATCAACTCATTATATTAGTAATAAAAAATTGATGAGAACAAACAAGCAGTGTTAATCACTTTAACTTATAATAAAGCAATTAAGAAAACCAATTTCTACAATAAATAATACAGACCCATTTTCCTCTTTAAGATGTTGATATAATTCGGCTCTGTTATTAACAGAGTTCAAACGTCCAGCAAACTCCTGATGTTTTCTGGAATTGGCAGTATTGATTCTATTACTCCACAGGGATAATAAGGACACTGGCCCTGGTGTTACATGTGAAAGGAAAGGAGAATGGTAGAACAACTCATTACTTCAAAATTTCAAATTTAAAAAATTCACCTTTAATTCCATTGTTCATTTTATATAATTAAAGCAGTATCATCTTTCCCTTATTCTAAGTGTTTAAGGGTCCCCAACACCAGCTTACTAGTTTGATGATTTGCTGGAAGGATTCAAGTAACTAAACATAAAGTTACAGCCCCCTGAGCTAAGAACCACTGCAGCGGCAGAGTAAGGATACATAGCCAGATTGGTAAGAGCAAAAGATACACTAAGCAAAGGACAGAAGAATCCACTTGCAGGCTTTTCATGCTTTCTCCCTACAGTGAGGGTTCACACCAAGTGTACAGTCCCTCCAGAAGCAAAAATGCAATCACGTATGTACAAAACTTCTGCAAGGAAAGCCCGAGTAAGACTCAAAACCCTGGCTTGTATTAAGAGCTGGACAGAAAAGCATTCTCTGCCAAAATGTAATTACCAAAAATCTAGACTCTCAGGTGGAAGGCAAGTGTTCAGTTTAGATATAAGACAAAATAACTTCATCATTTAGAAAATGTCTTAAAAACCAAGTTCCCAGATGCGAACCAAGGGCCAAATTGTAAACAGGGTTTCTTAATGATAATAATTTCAAGCTTGCCATGTTATCTCTTTGCTGCACAATACAAGAAAAAGGCAAAGCACTAGTACAGCCAAAATAATTTTGAAAAGTAGGAAAAACAAGACTCACTACCTCATTTTAAGACTCTACTTATAGTGATCATGGTAAAAGGACAGACACATAAACCAATGGAACAGAGAAGAAAATCCAGAAACACTCCCGCATATAAAATCAACTAATATCTGATAAAGGTACAAAGGCAATTCAATGAAGAAAAAAAATGTTTCAACAAATGATGCTGCAACAATTGGGACATTGCATTAAAAAAAAAAAAAAAGCACTGACTCCTATCTTTCTTACACTATATGGAAAAAATAAAAAAACAGACTCAAAATGGATCATGGCCTAAATGTAAAATCTAAAAGTATAGAACTCCTAAAAAAATATGTAGGAATAAACCTCTGTGGCTTTGGGCAATGCAAAGATTTCTTATAGATAATACCAAAAGCATAATCATAAAATTTTTTTGTATGCTGGACTTCACCAAAATTAGAAACTTCTGTTCTGAAAAAGTCACTGTTAGGAGAAAGACAAACCAGACTGGAGAAAATATTTGCAAACCACATATCCAACAAAGCATTTGCATACAGAAAAAATAAAGAATTCTCAAAATTCAACAAAAAACTCTCAAACAGCCCAATTTAAATGTAACCACAATGTCTGAATGAGCCCTTTATTAAAGAAATATATACAGATGGAAAATCAGCAAGCAGAAGTCGCTAATCAAAAGAGACATATGACTTAGGTTGTCAAACAGAATGCAAGAAAAAACAGATTTCAAGTAGCAGCCTTGAAAGGAAAGGTACAAAGAGTTAAAGAGTGGTTTGCAACCAAGTTGCTTCTCGTATGAGCCACTCTATTTAGTGCTTCCAGTGTGTGAAGCATCAGGGATCTATTTAATTTATAAAGACAAAAAAATAAAGTGACCAGTAGAGGTGTGTATACAAATTTTATTTAATTTTTTTTAAAGATTTATTTATTTGAGAGAGAGAGACAGCGAGAGAGGGAACAGAAGCAAGTGGAGTGGGAGACGGAGAAGCAGGCTCTCCACTGAGTAGGGAGCCTGATGCGGGGCTCGATCCCAGGACTCTGGAATCATGACTCGAGCTGAAGAAAGATGCTTGAGCTGAGCCACCCAAGTACCCCAAACTTTTTTTTAAAAGCAAAATGGAGATCATGGTATATGTGGTTTTGTAGCCTGCTTTTTTTCTCTTTACCTTATATATTCACTCATTCAACAAGTAAGAGTTGAACTTCTATGGGCCAGGAAATTGAGTGGTAGTGATATAAAAGTAAATTTTATTATTTTTTCTCATTATTATTTTTAAAGATTTTATGTATTTATTGGTCAGCCAGAGAGAGAGAGAGGAAGCACAAGCAGAGGAAGCAGGCAGAGGGAGAAGTAGGCTCCCTGCTGAGCAGGGAGCTCAATGAGGGGCTCAATCCCGGGACCCTGGAATCATGACCTGAGCCAAAGGCAGATGCTTAACCAATTGACCACCTAGGCATCCCACAACAGTAAATTTTAAAAAGCCCCAGCATTTTGGGCACACACAGCTGGCTCAGTTGGTAGAGCATGAGACTGTGAGTATCCAGGCTGTGAGTTCAAGCCCCATATTGGGCATAGAGCCTACTTACAAAATAAAAAGCCCAATCTTTTAAAATGTTTCAGATTAGTATAGGCAAGATGTCCACAAGCAATGTCAATGCAGGACTCTAAATGCTACCCCAGTGTAATCCTGGTCCTGGGATGCAATGGAAGCACCTAACTTAATTATAAATGGTCAGGGAAGTCCTTCCTGAAAAAGGATTTGCTTAAGTTGAAATCTGGTAATACACATTAGCAAGAGGGAAGAGTAATCACTATTCTTGGGCTATATAAATTCCACCCTAAGGACACACCACTTAGTTATTTTCTTACTAATAGGGTTTTGGTTGCTTATAACTCTGCCACTAATAAATAATTTTTAGAGTTCTACTTTCCAAGGAACATCGAAGCATTGTTTAGATTAAACCTAAATTTCTCATCCTAATCAACTGGCAAATTTTGGCCTGTAAGAAATAATTTGTCATTTATTTATTTCCAAGCACTCTGGCAAATGCTTGAAAGGCAAATATGATAAGATCACCCTTATCTCTGACTTCAAAAAAATCAGTGAATGGAGAATATTTACATGTATCACATTATATATATGCTACAGAAGAATATAAAAAACAAACAAGGCTTCTCCATAGGATGAGCTGCCAAAAATCATAATATGGCCAGCCCCCAAGTCTTACTGCCTTACGGGAGGCTTTGTGGGAAGAAACCAGACAGTTCTTTGTTACACCATTTGCCATTTATCCTAAAAGGACTAAATCTAATTTATCTTTAAGACAACTAAAGCCTACAACTTCAGGAACTCCTAAACCCAACTCATATCTAGGATACCCAGAATTCCTTCAAGAAGAAATTATGCATTTCAGTCTATAAATAAGAGATAAAATGAAATTAAAACATTGTGGATTTTTTTTTTAAACAATGAAAACATTACTTATAATACCTTTACTGAAACTCATTCACACCACATTGTAGATGGGTAATATTAGCTCTTTCCCTAAGTTCAGTAGGAGTTTCAGGAAAAGAGTTTGTGTTCAACAAACCTAGTATACCTAGTACAGAGTCAGGAACATAAATGAATTCAAGTTTACATAATTAACATTTCCTAAAACACAGACCTTATAATAAAAGTGTTTATTTTCCAAAGGCTTCATTAATGAAGGTATGACACTACTTTTCCTTTAATGCCAGCAATCACATTTTCTGCCTGTATTTTCCAAGGCTGTAAGGAGGATTTCCCAAACAACATCCAGGAATAGTCAGTAGCTCTTTCTCACATATGCAACAATATTAAATGACACTGCAGAAAACAAACTAAATTGGAAAACTTTTTTACAAACACAGTTGCCACCACAGTTCTCACTCTACCTTTTGATTTTTCTACTGGTGGAGTTTCATCCATCTCAACCAGGGGCTTTTTGTTTGGAGGTTCTGGGGAATCAGGTGAATCTTTTATAATCTCAGCTTCAGCCAACTCTTCTTTTCCACGCTCTAAGATTCCTTTTAACCTTTCAGAGGGATAAACAATAAAATTTAAAGTTTAAATTTTTAAAAATCTAACTGGTTCAATAATTAAACTAGACTTTGCAAATTGGTTTTAATGAACAGATAGCTGCTCTCACAGACGAAACCTAGAAACTAATCAAAAGATCAACCTCAACCTAAAATCAGGTTAGATGAATTAAACACAAGCTTCCCTTCTCCTTCATCATAATAATGTAATAATTCAGTAATATAGTTTGCTGTAAAATAAAACATGGGAGGAAAACTTAAAAAGTTAAATTTTAAGACATCAGAAATGTGATCTTTGGGAAGAAATGTCACAATTTTAATTTTTACAAATGTGGACAAAATACTATTTCAAATTACACTGAAGATTAAGAAATCTACTACCATGTGTGCTCCAGTTTACGTGCTATAGAAATGTATTTATATTCCACAAATTAAGAACGAAACTCTAAGCTCATTTTGAGTTTCATCAGAGAACAGAAACATCTCAAAATATATAAATATCAGTGGTGTCCGAATGAGAATATCTTTTCCCCCTCTTCTTAGAGTGAGCTAATTCTGTTTCAGAAGTTTAGTCCTAAGAAAGAAATGAACTTCTATGGTCAAAGAGAATAAAATGTTCTACTTATTTTTGGATGAAATGATATGATTTCTAGAATTAGCTTCAAAATATTCCCATGTGGGAGGAACAGTGGTGGTGGTGGTGAGGTGAGTGGCTGTGGATATATATGAAATGAGATCTGCCATGAATAGTTAAAATTAAATGAGTAACTATTTGTTCTATTGTTGCAGATGTTTGAAGTTTTCCATAGTAGGTTCTGTTGTTTTTAAGAAACTTACTAATTACTAATATCACTATTATAATATTTACCTGATTTTTTGCCTGATTCCTGGCAAGGAGGTAGAAGGCAAAGCCAGCTAAAATGATATGATACTTTTATTTAGAAGTCTTTATTACTTTTTATGCTTTTTTTTTAAAATTTAACCTTGATGTTACCACACAGATCAGAAACTAAGGAAAAAGAGTGTATTACTGAGTAAGGTTTTCAGAAGTAAAGGACATCCTATGCCTATTTTTATAACTGCATCTTCCACACTTTGCTGTAATCAGTGATTTACACGCCTATCTCTACCACAACACTGTATGTTTTTCCAGGGCAAGAATCTTACACCAAACGCCTCACACATCGGAGGCATTTAGTATTTACTGAACAAAAAAAATAAAACCATGTCTTTGATGTTTATAATACATAAAGCAAAGACTGATACCAAACACGGTATATTATGATTTCTCAGAAGTTTAGTACGAAAAAATTAAACATTACCTTTGCCTCAACAGTGAAATAAATTAGAAGTCTTTCTTTTTCTTTTTTTTTGAGAGGGGAGAGAGAGAGCATGTATGAGTGCGCACATGCACAAGGATAGCATGGTAGGGGCAAAGGGAGAGGAAGAGAATTTTAAAGCAAGCTCCCCATCTAGCGAGGAGCCCTGACTTAGGGCTCCATCTCGCAACCCTGAGATCATGACCTGAGCCAAAATCAAGTCAGATGCTTAATCCACTGAGACACCCAGGTGTCCCTACAGCTCCTAACCCTGCAAGACATCTTAGATTCTAAAAATTATAAAATCATAGTTATAAAATGAAATAAACACATACTAAATGAATGTATGAATGCACTATATGCAGCATGTGATATAGCAAAACACACCATGGTACTACATTATCAACAAGTCTCAGTTGGTCAGGTGTCTGCCTTCAGATTCAAGATCCCCAGGTCCTGGGATCGAGCCCCACATCAGGCTCCCTCCTCAGCAGGGAGTCTGCTTCTCCCTCTGCCTACCACTCCCCCTGCTTGTACTCTCTCACTCTCTCTCTGACACATAAATAAATTTAAAACAAAAAGAAAAGTCACCTCTCTGAATCTTGCCAAGATTTCTCCTGTTCATAATCTTTCACTGCTTTTTCTGATTTGTCCTCTTTGTCCTCCCTCTTTCGTCCTCGTTTCTTTCGTTCTTCTTCTTCTGGGGGTTTGCTCCTACATGCCATCAGACATTCCAAGACTCTTTGATGTTTCTCCGAGTTGTTGATATGAGCTCTGACAAGGGTTTCTAATTCATTCCACATGATACGGTATTGTTCATCTCTGAAGTAAAAATTTAAAATAAAGTTCTTAAGAAAAATATTTAAATAATATTGAAGTGTCATTTGCTACTGTTAAAGTAAAAGGAACCATTAAACATGGATTTTTTCTTCCTAGACGGTTCATGGTGTAATTCCAAGTTTCCAATTCTGATATTCTGTATTTTATATCATTTCATCTCAATCATATACCTTCAACCATATAATTTACATATGAAATAAGTTAGCTTAAAAACAGTATGTATCAAGTAATGTGATATACAGAGAAAATAAGAAAAAAACTACCTCTTAGGGCCTTTTCCTCTTGTACCAACTGTGGAAATAGGCAGAGGATCATTTTTCCTTTCCATATCAACTAAGTTGTATATTGTTTTTTGGCAGTTTAACACATCTTCTTCTGTCAAAGATTCTTTCACAATAACACTGGCTAATGGAACTACCTGTTAGAATTTTTTTAAGAAATAAAAAGAAAATCTGTCTTGAAAAACAAATATCAAAGCATCTAGAGAGAACTTCAATTGATCTTAAACATCACCATGGTGAGATAACCTATAACCATCATTTCAATTTTCTATTAGTAATTCTTTATCTGCAGCAAACTTATATATTTGATTCTTTGCTCAGAAAGGTATCTGTAAAGAATATATAACTAATCTAGAAGAAAGGTTGAAAACTATTTAATACTTACCGCTTGCATGTTAAAAATGGTGGTTTGTGAAATAATCATAGGCCAGTAACGGGTGTGTTTTTCTAACTGATCTTTTGCTCGTTCCAAAGGGATCTCAAGACTTCCATCGATTTTATATCTGGGGTCTAGAAAAGGAGTTAATCTGTTTTCCCTCATAAATTCACCAAAATCCTAATGATAACCAAATAAAATAAAATTAGAAACTATTTTCTAATGTTTCAGTATGGATTATATGTAACAGTCTGTTTCCCTGATGTCTTCTGTCCTGTGATATGCCACAAAGTATTCCCTCTAACAGTCCCCTTACTAACTTTTTCTTTTCTTTTTGAAAATGAAACCTATCAGCCTTTATTACAGTGGAGATGAAGAATGCCTCAAACATAAATGCATTCATGGTTCCTTCTACTTTTTAAAAACTAAGGAACACTCACTTTTCTTCACTTCTATAATTTAACTCTTTTATATCATACACAGACAAGGGATTAATCATATTAGAATACCAACGTTTACTTAAAAATTACCTTGACATAATATCAAAATGTTAGCAGTGGTTATCTGTGAATAACGGAATTATAGGTAATTTATCATCTTTCATTTTTGATTTAAAAAAAAGCTATCTATATTCCCTTAATTTTCTGCAGTATTTATTCATTTTTTTTAAAAAATAATAAAGAAAAACCTAATCAAAAATAACTACCTGCAGTATGTAATACTTTCGTGATTTACCTCTAAGTAAACAACCATAAAATACTGAATGTTAAAGAGGGGAGGGGGATTGAAAAATTAAAATCAGAACAGAATTTCTACCCAAAATAGACACAACTTCCTTGATATACCTTTAAAATAACAAAAATGTAGTGGTATTTCAAAGTAGCAGCAACCAAATATTGAAATGTTTTTATTTGCCATTAAGTTACTAGAAAATAAACTCCCACCTGAAATACAAGTTCAAATCAATTTCCATTATTTCTTACAATTCCAGGGGTCATTGCTGTCCATATACTTCTAGATATACACTGAATATATAAGGAAGACTATACAGTGCTAAATAGCTCTTTTCACAGAAAAGTCACCTAATCAAAATAATAATATATCATTAACTTCTCCAAACCCCACTTTGTCACAGATCTTAGCACATAACAGGCATTCAATAACTACCTGCTGAATGGTGACAGAGTCAATACAGAAAATTAATAAATATTAGAATCTTACTGTGATCCGGTAGTCTGTAACTCTGCCTCCGCATCCTTCACTAATTGAAGGCGGATCTTCGAGGATGGATCGAGAACTACTAAGGACATGCAAAAAAATCTCTCCTCCGTGGCTACTAAGCATATGACTAATGACTTTGGAACCTGACTTTCGTGGTTGTTCCAATAAAACAGAACGACCTGTCAAAAGCAAGAGTATTCTTTCAGTGATGAAGTTCAAATAGGCTCTTATTTTTTCCCTTAAAATTTATGTCTAGATTTTTCATTTCATTAAGCCTCATATTTTAAGCAGAATTGGTTAATTCAGTATATCTGCATTTCAAGTCCTAAAAGCCTGAATTCTACCTTCAGCGTGCTCTTGGTCACTCCAAGCTTACATAGTTATGCAGTTTTCCAAAATAAGTATAGTGGTCTCTGGTAGAATGTTTGGTTACAGTCTTCATACATTACAAATATAGAAAATTTTCCTTCTGGACATCAAGAAGAAAGCTAAGATAACTGCTTGATAACTCTTCAATTATCAAAAGTACACAGTATTTGGGGGAGAAAGCAAGAAGTCTCCATTCACTACCCACAATACCTCCTATATATCAGTATGGTTGTTATAACTACTTTCTATTTCACATGACTGAAAGTTATTTAATCTGGGCTTTATACAGTCTGATAACCAAATTTTGCTTAATTTTGACCCATCACCTCAATGGTTTCAAACCTAGTTGATCACAGGAATCACTGGAGAAGCTATTAAGAATTTAAATCCAGTAAATGGACTTTAATAATTTTTTTTTAATTTTTACACAATGAAGCCATGGATTTAAAGTCATGTGTTAAGAATCATATGGTAGAATACTGAAAATATAATATTTATGATTAAGGTAAACTGTGCAAAGAAGTAGTCTATATATACTTTCCAATTTAAAATTTGATAGGCCAAAATAAACAGTCTGTCTTAGTCTACCACAAAAACCAACTTAGGGCGCCTAAGTGGCTCAGTAGGTTAAAGCCTTTGCCTTCAGCTCGGGTCATGATCTCAGGTTCCTGGGATCGAGGCCTGCATCAGGCTCTCTGCTCAGCAGGGAGCCTGTTTCCTCCTCTTTCTCTGCCTGCCTCTCTGCCTACTTGTGATCTCTGTCAAATAAATAAATTAAAAAAAAAACAAAAAAACTTAGGCTTTAACAACAAAATCTTTAAATTAAAAATACTTTTAAAATTTATTAAATAAAATTTTTTTTAAGATAAAACAATCTGAACCAAGGCATAAAAGTCATCTTATTTTTAAACATTAGCAAAACTGCTAAAAGGGTACTTACAATTACATAACTTTATAAGAGTTTTGGGAAACAAAATACATTTAGACTATCTTAAAGAAGAGAGTTTTCTAGAATTCAGATTTTCACATTTCTTACTAATAATTTCACTTGCAATATTCTCAGATAAAACAACTAAATGTTGGAAATTACCATTTAGAAGAAAATTAGTAAGGCAGGAGGAAGGTCTACTATTTACGTCTACAGGTGAAATTCGGTAAGCGCCAGTGCAATAGTGTAATTCTGAAATGGAAGAAAACACTGATTTAAAAGATTATAAAGGAGTATTTCCACAACTAAAAGAGAAAAAAAAATGTTCATTGAGCCCCTAACACAATGAAAAACAAAAATTCAAAAAGAAACACTAATAATTATCTATATATAAATACATACTTTAAGAACCTTTGATTCATCCTTTTCTTTCAGTTTCTTTAAAATACCTACCAATGTTATTTGTCCTGGGTGTGCACCACTTTAATGTTATTGTTTCTTTAAATGAGCCTTCTCTACTGCTGCCACCTATGTGGGTATCACCTTTAAAAACAAACCAGAAAAACATTACTAAATAGGTCACAAACGTCAAATTGTTAATCCAAGACTTCCAAAGCAGTTTAAACTCTAGAAGAGAAAATACCTCTGGGAGAACATCATTTTCATACAGTCTCCTAGAAAAATACCAAATGCAATTTGGATATTAGCTCTGATTAAAATAAATATTTAATTATCTTCCGTATTTATTAATTAATCATTTCAGTCACAGCACTGAAAGTCAATAGCAAAAAAAAATTTTTTTTAAAGATTTTATTCATTTATTTGATAGAGGGAGACGCAGTGAGAGAGGGAACACAGACAAAGGGGCGGGAGAGGGAGAAGTAGGCTTCTTGCAGAGCAGGCAGCCCAACGTGGGGCTTGATCCCAGGACCCTGGGACCATGACCCGAGCCAAAGGTAAATGCTTAATGAATGAGCCATCCAGGTGCTCCAACAGCAAATATTTTAAAAAATTTTAAGAATCTACAACTGCTCCCCTCTGACACCATTAAATGATAAGATAACAAGGTTAAATACCTAAAGCTTCAGGAATCTAAAATACACAACTGATCATACTGAATCCCAATGAATTTATGAGAAGAAACATAAAATGAAGGGTCTAGAAAGTAAATATATAAAAAGATCTGACAGTGAGCATGTTTTGCCTTAATGGAATCTACAGTAAAACAGAGTGAACAGCTGTTAATAAAATAATAGTGAACAAATGCAAACTTTATATAAAGTTGACAAAGCTTTGAAGAAGATGTATACAGTACCATGCGCATCTGATCTGACCTAATCTAAGACATCGGGGAAAGTTTGAGAAGTGAAAACTAGTTTTAGTCTAAAAGGATAAGTAGAAATTAATAAAGAAATGAAGGAAATTGAAGGAAACAAAGAGCATCTGAGCAAGAAAGAAAAACAGGATACTGTGACAGGAAGGAGAACGAAGAGTTTCAGGTCTGTGTGGCTGAAACAGAGGTGTATGTTGTGAGAAGAAAATGGAAAGGAGGACAGACCAGGCAATGCAGGGCCTGGTAAGACATTAAAACAGCCGGGTCTTTATCCCACAGGTAAAAGAAAAGCAATAAAGGATTGTAAGTTAAGGGGAACATGCTCAGGATGAGCATTCTAAAAATTACTCTAGCTAGCAGGTCAAAAGTAAGTAGACCATTTACAGGCTACTATGGAATACGAGGTAAGAAAATAATAGGCTGGATCATGGAGATGGTCATGGGAGTAGAGCTGTAGTTGTACAGATGTATTTTAGAGATACTTAGTAGATAAAATAAAAAAAATGTGATGATGAACTTGATATGATGAATGTCAGAGAGATGTCATAAAGATGACTGAGGTTTCTGCCTTAAATAGCTGGAAAGACAATAAGGTCATTCACTGAGAGGGAACATTAGAACACCAGGGGATACCTGGGTGGTTCAGTTGGTTAAACATCTGCTTTCCGGTCCTGGGACTGAAGTCAGTAGGGAGTCTGCTTCTCCCTCTCCCTCAGTCCGCCCCCCCTCCCCCACAAATGCACATGCCCTCTCTCCCAAATAAATAAATCTTAAGGGGGAAAAAAAAAAAGAATGGCCACCACTACCACCAGTTCAGGGGCAGAGCGCCTCAGTTGTTTTGGGAGTGTTGAGTTTCAGGTGCCTGAAGCAATAGATATAATTAGGCAGTAGAATCTGTAGATCTGGAGCTCAGGTAAGATATATGGGCTAAAGTGTAAGCTTACCCATCAAAATCCAGCTCTAATGTCATCTCTGAAAGCTTGTCTAACTCATGGAGATATAATCACTTGCAATCCCTGTTTTCCCACAGCACCCTTTTCCTACTGTGACTCTAGCATTTTACATATGGTGTCCATGTGTACACATACAACAGGTCAATCAACTATTTTAAAGAAATATTTTGTGTCACAAAGAACACTTCATATTTTTGTCTTAAAAATAAATTTTAAAAGTTGATATTACCTCAGAGATTCTTAGTAATTTCCACATTTTCAAAAAGAAGTTATTTACGTTCCTTTGTTAAACATTAATAAAACCATTTATCGTAATAGTTTTCTGTTAGAAATTTGTATTAGGTTAATTTCAAGATTCCTTATACATGTAACAAATGTTATGACTGGCTTAAGGTATTAACTTCAGAAAAGATGCAAATAACATGATCAAAGTCAACATTTAATTCTCTGATAGCATCAACTTACCTAGAAAACATTCTAAAGGATTTAACACCAAATGCCAAAACTTAAAGGCAATGTCACTGAACTTTAGGGATGGATGGAATATAACAGTTCATCTAACCACCTTTAATTCAGTGAAGTGTGCAAACTGAAGTCTAGAAACATGGGTCTTGCTAGCTGGTGGCAAAGATTTAGCTAAAACTTTTATCTATTATCTTCAGAGTCTTCTCCCCCAAACCATGCTGATACAGTTAGAGAAATCATGATTTTGGCAATGAGACCTACTGACTCAATTAATTTTTAGAGGAAAGAAAACAAATATAAATTTAAAACAACTAGTTTTTATGCAGACAAGCTGGAAGTTTATCACTTTTTCAAGTCAGTTCCTGTTCTCTTTGCTCTCCCAAAGTATCTTACTTGCAAAAGAAAAACTATGACATGACTGTCATGGCTATCTTTCTCAGTACTTGTTCTAGTCGCCTCATGTTTCTCAGAGGAAAATTCTACAGAACTCTAGGTTCCATGATCATTAATAAGTAATACTGTGGAACAAGTGTGGAAGGAAATGAACTACTGTCCATCAGATTTGTTTACTGACAAACTTCGTAAAGTTGTTAGTATACTTTCATATGTTAGATCTTACAAAGTACTAGCTTCCAACGTCTCTCTTCCTTACCACTTTTCAGGAAATCCACATGTGCGTCTTTGTGATGAAGTAGCTCCACATCATAATTGGCAGATGTGTTAGCATGTTGTTCTTCCTTAAAGCAAAATTTAAAATAAGTTGGCTTTATTTTCAAAACAATTAAGTTATTATTCATTTTGCTTTTTGCTTCAAGTGAGGTAAAATATACCCAACAATAATTAGCTATAATGGGACAGTTTGCTCAGCAATTAATCTATTTAAAGATGCAATAGCTCTCCAAGGCAATATGAACTCTATTTAAAAACTAGTAGCTATATGTAAGTAATATGATTTTTCTTACATCAGAATTAACATAAATGATGACTCTTCCAAAACTTTAGATTTTTTACCCCAAATGCATTGTCCTGCCAATACATTTTATACAAAAATATTATGTAATTGAAAGAGTTTATACAAATTGAAAGTGAAATAGTTGTTTAAAGGAGGAAATAAGCATCTTTAAATACCTATAGGAAATTAGCAAACACCAGTTATATAAAATGCAAACACCGACTAATAAACAAATTTGGTAACTTGTTTTCACTAAGTAGTAAATAAGAACTTCAGTATTATCTATTTACAAGAAAAAGACAGATTGAAGAACGAGTCACACCAGTTGCACACAAATATGAACAAATTTAAAAAGCAAGGTATCTGTCACCCTCACAGTATTTTTCTTATAATTCATGAAATTACATATATTAAAATATATTATGCTAATTTACTTGATAATTGTTTCTGCATCCAAACCATTCTATTGGATAAGGCTACAATTTCTATTAAAGAGCCAGCCATTGGTATAAGGAGGAAATTAATAATGAACAGATCACATTTCTCACAAAATTTAGTGTTCACCATGTGGCAGCAAAACAATGAAACTGGACTTAAAGCCAATTTGAATTTTTAGATATGGTGACTACTTCATATTTGCAAACATAACCAATAAAATTAAATTCAACTCCACTCTGTAAAAATTCACCTGAAACTTATTATGGGGCAGGCACTGTGCTAGTCCTAGGTAACTTAATGATAAAATAATGGAAATAAACAGATACCAACAGATTCCTAAAAAAAACCATTAAGAAAATCTTTACATCTTTGGTTTTTTGGCTAGAATAACCTTTTTAAAACTACAAGCTTTTTTCCCTTTAAGACCTATTAGTTACAAACACCTTCACACTAGATGAGTAGGAACAAAAATACAGGCAATAAAAGATCCAGGAGGATGCACAAAGTAAACTCTACTAACATAATTGTCAGGAAAAGAATCACAGAAAAAGTAATCATTTAAGATACAGATTAGATTTTGATGAAAATAATGAGAACATAGTTAAAAACAAAAAAGCTGATATACAGTGCTCTTACTAAAAAGAAAAATAGAGGATTTTGTTCTGTGATCCTTTCTTGTTGCTTTTCAATATGTACTGACCTGGTCAAAGACATTGAATGTGGGCTAGCAAAACAGAAAATATGATACAGGGAGAAAAGGTTAAGGTTCAATTAAAATAAATAATACATGCCAAACAAATATTTAGAAAGCAAAGCAGAGCTTTCAAAATAGCAAGAAAAAGAGGTGCCTACCTTCATTGGAATATTTGTAATAGTAGTTGAAGCCAAGTCAAAATGTTGTTGTACTAAAATATTTAATTTGGTAGCAAGATGCCGTCCTGCACGAACACTATGAACTTCACTGGTTAAAACAGGAGATAACTACAAAAAAGTATTAAAAAAAAACCCCATAAAACATTAATACAGTGTGACCTAGTGCCAAAATGTTTACAGATGGGAATAGAAGTATTTTTACTTTTTAGAATTTAGAAAAAATAAAAAGGCCCATAAATTTAATATGATATTTTTGCCAAGAAATTTTCATATACTCATTCAGTCAACAGATAAATAAGAACTTACTATATTATGGGCCAGAAATTTTGTGAGCTATTAGAAATTACAATAGTAAATAAGCACAGTCTTTGTTCTCTTGAAACTTAGAGTGGAATAGTCTTTGATTTAAATATTTATTTTAACTTATAACTTTTACTTCTATCTATCAATACGCAAAATGGATTTGAAGTGGCCCAAAGAAATACTGTTGAAAAATAATTAATTTTGTGGAGAGGAAAAAGCCCGGTAGGTAAAACTACTTTTAAAAATAAAGAATGTGGAAACTGCCACAAACATCACATTTCATCACCAATAAATGCAATTAGGCAACCAAAAGTTACTTACAACAAGATAACATAAACTTCACTCAGTCCAGGGTACAATATTTAGTGTAAATAAATTTTTAGTTATCACAAAATAAAGCCAACATGCAGCCACATTATTAAAACAGGCAGAAAATAGTTAATAGAAAAAAAGGGGCTTGCACTGGAAGCTACCTAAAACACAATGATAGAGTTAATGACTTAAAAAAACCACTTAACTATCAAACACTCAGATAAGGTAATACTTCACATGTTTATATGAATTAAGGCTAAATGAAAAACCAGACCATAAGAACACACACATTTAACATAATTATATAAATACATACATCTATATTTCTAAACACAACACTGATGGAGATTATGTGATACAATCCATTTAAAAATCAACAGACTCATTGTTTCCCTTTAAAATTGTTCAGATTTATTTAAAAGGTAAAACCAAGATTAAAAATTAGTTTTAGACTTTTGTCCTCTGGATAGGTGAAATTAATCTGTTATTGGAGTCTATTTTTGTTAAAAAGTGTATTGCCTTTCTAATGACGAAAAAAAAAATTATACAGTAAAAAGTCATTAAAGCAAGTGAAATCCATTGAAGTAATTGAAATTTTAGGAATAATACAGACTAAATATGGTTTTGCAACACATTTAAATTTCAACAGGCAAGCAAAACAGAAAACATTTTAACATCTACAATTATAACATAAAGAATCAACCTACATGTTTTGCCATAGAGATTGCTTTGAAAACTCTTAATATCCTGACAGAAAATGTTGGCAATGTGATCACTTTTAACTTCTCAGTGCTTATTATTAATAAATAACAGTGATCATTTCTTCCATTACTTCCGCACTTACCTCCTTTTTAGGACGATCAGATACAAGACTGTCTTCACCAACTGCGTAAGTATGGATCAAGACCAGCTCACACTTCTGAATCTGCATGAGACTTAAAGAGAAACTTTTTACTTAGAATATAAGAATACATAGTATGAAAGGAATCCAGGTTAGTAAACTATTAAAAGTTTAATATATCAAAACAGTGTATCTCTATAATCAAATATTACTGTTAACACAAAAGCTAAATACTTAGAAAAAACTCTATAATTGCTGTACCAGTACAAATATTTAATGAATATATGAATTTACTTCAAATGCAAAAATGATACTTTCTTGTGTGTTGAAAAATGTCTTATAATCAGGAATAATTTTTTTAAACCATTTTATTTATTTATTTGACAGAAACATATCTAGAGAGGGAACACAAGCAGGGGGAGTGAGAGAGGGAGAAGCAGGCTTCCCGATGAGCAGGGAGCCCGATGCGGGGCTTGATCCTGAGACTCTGGAATCATGACCTGAACCAAAGGCAGACGCTTAACAACTGAGCCACCCGGGCACCCCAATCAGGAATAATTTTTAACAGATAACTTCCACAGAGAAAATGAATATATTATATATTGGTTTCCCTTTTACTAATGATTTTTAAGGACAAAATCAGGTGATAACAACAGAAAATAATCCTATTCATTAACAATAATACCAGTACTCCACTTAAGAAAATTAGTAGCTCAATAGAATATAAACTCCACATTGCAAATGTCCTAAATGTGTCTTTAATAGCTTTATTTATTTTTTTGTGAGTGGATGGGGGGGGGAGTAGAAGAAGCAGAGGGAGGAAGAGAGAACCCCGAACCCCAAGCGGACCCCATGCTCAATGCCAAGCCCAATGTAGGGCTTGATCTTATGACCCTGAGATCATGACCTGAGCCCAAATCAAGAATCAGAAACTCAACCAACTGAGCCACCCATGTGCCCCAGCTTTATTCTTTTTAAAAAATTCATACAATGCAATTAGTTGTTATGTTTGATTTGGTACATATTAAATAATGTAAAACTACAAGTTTGTAACATGAAGTACGAGAGCAAGCCATCAAAACAAATACGTTTTATAAAGATATGTATTATTTTATCCTTCTGATCACCTTTCCTATCAAAAAAAGTGAAATTTTAAAGTGAAAGAGAAAATGGAAAAATTTTCTATCAAACATACATTTTTTGGCCAATTTATAGAGCCAGAGGAGAATTCAAGGGAATGCTACCAATTACTGTTACAATCACTGGAATAATTATAATGAAATACATGCCTATAAAATGGGAGTATTTATTTCACTTATGATTATACTCACTGATCTGAATTTGCAGCAAGCTTGTTATGTTCATGAATTGTTTCCTGGACACAGTCCTCAAGCATTCGCACATGACTATCACTATGGCATAAAAAAGAACAAACTTGAATATACAGTGAAAAAATTAAACACACTGTTCAGCTGTAGTATCTTGTTATAGGCATTTAAATTACTTCAGTAAGAACTGTCTTTAGCATGTTCACTCACAATACCAAAGAATCAGCTGAAAAACTAATGAGAAAAAAAGTCAAATTAGCCTATATGATAACAATCTAAATAGCTTTCACTGAAATGAGTCTTTTATTTTAGAACTGGATAAATGTGGCTTCAATATTAGAAAGGCTACTTAAGGATATGCTTAAACGCTAACATGCTATCCCTGTTTTTAAAATAAAAACTGTAACAAGACATTAAAATTCCCTCAGTGAAAGTACTACTGTGATTAATGTCTCACCTCTTTGCATTAGTAATGCAAATTATTCGTCCTCTATTTCCAACACGTTCTGCATTTTCCATTAGTAGAGTACGAGCCTCATGTTGGTATTCTGTAATTTTACACAGGGTTTCCACTGCTGCAACGAGACCATGCAGAATGCTGCAGCATTCTGGATCTGCTCGTGGATTAGGAGGCCCAACAGCAGCTAATGCTGCCATTAGCTGAAGTAAAAGAGAAAATGATTATGTTACAAGAGTACATACAAGTCAGACAAAGACATCACAAGAAAACTACAGCCAGTATATTTTACAAATATGGACACAAATGTCCTCAGTGAAATACTACCAAACCAAATCCAGCAACATAGAAAAAGAATTATAAACCATGACAAAGTGGAACTTATAACCCAGGAATGAGAAGTTGATTTAACATCTGAAAATCAATTAACGTAAATGCCAATAAAATTTTTCAAAAATTCCATGATCATCTTCATAAACATAGAAAAAGCATTTCACAAAATCCAGCATCTTTCATGATAAAAACACCCAACAAACTTGATATAGATGGGAACTTCATCACACAGAAAATGGCACCTATGAAAAACCTACAGATGACATCATGCTTAATAGTGAAGACTATGTTCCCTCTAAGATCAAGAACAGAAGAAGGATGTCTTCTCTCATCACTTTTCTTCCACACTATATTGGAGGTCCTAGCTAGGGCAACTAAGAAAAAGAAATAAAAGGAATCCAGATTGAAAAGAAAGAAGTAAAAGTATCTCTATGTTGCAGATGATGTGATTTTTTTGTTTGTTTCTTGGCTTTTTTTTTTTTTTAGGATTCTTATTTATTTTAAAAAAGTGGGGAGGTGGGCAACTGAGTGGCTCAATCGGTTAAGCGCCTGCCTTTGGCTCAGGTCATGATCCCAGGGTCATGGGATCGAGCCCCATGTCGGGCTTGCTGCTCTGCAGGAGCCTGCTTCTCCCTCTGCGTCAAATAAATAAATAAAATATTTAAAAATATAAATTAAAAAAAAGGAGAGAGAGAGAGAGAGAGCGCGCGCGAATGGAACAAGCAGGGGGAGCTGTAGAGAGAGATGGAGAGGCAGGCTCCCCGCAGAGAAGGGAGCTGATGCAGGGCTCGATACCACAACCCTGGGATCACGCAAGCCGAAGGCAGATACTTAACCAACTGAGCCACCCAGGGGCCCCTACGTGATCTTGTATGTAGAAATCATAAGGTATCCACTAAAAAAGCTACTGGAAATCATAAGCAAGTTCAGCTATTAGCAATCCAAATTGTACTGCCACACGTTTATGATGAATAATTCAAAAATGAAGAAAACAATTCCATTTATAATAGCACAAAAATAGTAAAATCTTTGTAAAAAAATCATCAAAAGAAATGCAAATTTATAATACTCTGAAAACTACAAAACACTGTTGGAAGAAATGAGAGATCTAAAAGAATATAAAACACCCCATGTTCATGTTCATGGGTTAGAAGACTTAATGTTGTTAAAATGGTAACATTAGGGCACCTGGGTGGCTCAGTGGGTTAAAGCCTCTGCCTTCAGCTCAGGTCATGATCTCAGGGTCCTGGGATCGAGGCCCACATCAGGCTCTCTGCTCAGCAGGGAGCCTGCTTCCTCCTCTCTCTCTCTGCCTGCCTGTGATCTCTCTCTCTCTGTCAAATAAATAAAATCTTAAAAAAAAAATGGTAACATTACTCAAACTCAACTACTTAATTAAACTTAATCCATGTCAGAATCCCAGCCAATTTCTTTGTAGAAACTGACAAAGTGATTCTAAAATTCATATGGAATTGCAAGACTCAGAGAACAGCCAAAACAATCTTGAAAGAGAATAAAGTGGAAGGATTTTGCTTTGTTTATGCATAAAGACACTCTGGAATGAGCCATAAAAAACTAACAGTGGTGGGGATAAATAGTATTTTGCTGGTAAATCAGCTCTCCACAGTCGGGGGTGCAAGGAAGGCCTAACTTGTGTTTGCCAATATCTATGGTTAAATAAAATACTCACACCATGGCAGATTTCAAGCTTCACTGAACACAAAGTTGACAGGAGTTGAACACACCTTTCCCAAGTTGGTACAAGCGGGGTCTAGCACACCACTGATTGGGTCAAGGGAAGAACCACAAAGATTTCAAGGTTCTTTTACTACACATACACATAGATATATGAGTACGTAAGTACATGTGTATGTATATATGTAAACTTAATTTCTAAGTTATATAAGCATTACCTATTTATAAAAAGTAATCAGAAAAGAATGAAAAAAAGACCGCATATAAATGACTATACAAAGTCTCTGGTACATAGGAGAAACTCAAAAAAAAAAAGAAGCTTTTTTAGGGATGTTGTGGTCCTGGGGAATGTAGCAGAAAGCAAGCTTAACTTCTGGAGTCAGAGAGAGATGGAATGAAATTCTGCTATGCCTTTTACACTGTGTAACCCTGGTCAATCTCTCTTAACCTGAAAGTGAAAATAATATAACCTGTCCCACATGAGTGCAATACTTTCAAACTGTATTTAATTGTGCCTACAAAAACTAGACCCAAACTTCTGAACTCCAACAATTTTTGGTGATAAAATTTAAGATTATGGACACTGGGGAGGGTTTGTGCTATGGTGAGTGCTGTGAATTGTTTAAGACTGGTGATTCACAGACCTGTACCCCTGAAGCAAATTAAAATAAAATAAGTGGAAAAAAATTAAGATTATAGGACAGAGTGATGTGCTGTAAGAGAAAGAGCCCTGGACCCAGGTATGTAAGTCAAACAACCTCTGGCTCCTTGGGCCTCTGTTCCTTCACATGTACATTGAAGGAGTCGAAGCGAAGGTTGTCTACAATCCTATTAGCCTCAAAATTCGTCTTCAATCTATTTCACTTGTTACTCATGATTATTCACAATAACTAGGGAAAGGTGTGATAGGGATAACCAAAGCTAAACATTAAATGTGTTAACCCAAACAAGATTATACATAATTTATACAAACTGTCAATTATTTATATAATCTTAAACACCGGTGATCTGGTACATAGTTGCCTTCCTAACTAGTCTCCCCTTCTATTCACAATTTAAAAGAATGCAGCATGATATTCAGAAAGCAGAGGGAAGTAGCAATTCTCTTATCATTAGTATACATATCATTATCAAATGTACAACTTTTACAACACTGCAGAGGTGAAGTAAGGAAAACCTATACAAATTTGTACTGACTTTTATTCATACACAATACAGAGGCTTCAAGCTTCCTTCATAGTACCTCTTAAAAAAAAGTAAAGCAAAAATATATGCCCTTTCAAAAAGACAATGCAGAGAGAATGTACAGACTCCTTAACATTTTTTTTTTTTAAGTAAAGAAGGAATAAAGAAAGCTCTGGAGTAATATAAAGGCAAAACTAAACTAATAAAACTTACTGCTCAAGTGAGTTACCTCAAAAGAACAAAAGATTAGATATGTTTACATATTACAACTCTAATCACAACATTATAAGACCAAACACTGTGATAAACACATTTTCTTTAAAAATGTTCCATTTACAACACATTTAGATGAAATTATTTCCATGGAAGGATATCCATTAACAAAAAAATTTTAACATGAAATCATTCAAAAAATGTATTCAAATATCTCCCTAATGCCTATCTCTCATATTCATCAGTAAAGAACCCAGTAAACCGAAGTCTTTCATCCAACTCAACAGCAAAGAACAGAATCTATCACAAATTTCAATATCCTCAGACAAATAATGTTTTAAAAGCACCAGGCCTAAAAAGCAGTTAGTTCAAACCAAAGCAAACGACTGTACTTTTTTTTTTAAGAAAAAAACCCAAGCTGCTAAATTTCTCATACATTTATGATAAAAATATTGACAAGTTTTATAGAGACATAAGGAAAAGAGGCAACAGATACACATAAAATTAAGTCAATTAAGAAAAAAAGGAAATGATAAATTGCAGGAATAAACAAAAAGTTACACAAAAAAGGAAAGAATATGTAAGTCAAATCATTGTGTTGTACACCTTAAACTTATGTTTATGTATATCAATGATATCTCAATAAAACCTAAAAAAAAACTGAAAAAGAAAAAAACCCACATATATTACTTAGCAGTAACATTTTACATAGATATCATAATGTAAATATGCAATTTTAAATTAATGAAAATTCTGATATAACAACACTGAAAAAATGAAGGACGGTAAGACGTTAGGCATCAGGGCGTAGGTGACAGGAAAGATCAAAGTCAAATCTTCATTAACAATAGTGATAAAAAATAAAGTTTAAATTGAGAACTCCATAACAGCAGTAAAAACTGTTATTTAGAAATATGGAAGTACGTACCAGATGAGCTAGAGTTGAAAGTTTGCTTCTAGGAAGTGGGAAAAGACTGGAATAAAAATAGCTCTTTTTTGTTTAGTATTAGTTGTTTTAAAACTATGTGCAAATAGTATACTGATAGAAAGTCTTTTAAATCATTTTTCAAGAAAGTATTACCACATTTCAGATAATTCTCAAAAATGGCCAAGGCTCAAAACCTAACCATACCTCCTGCAAATTTTGGTCTTCTTGAGTCCAGGAATTTAAAACATGTGCTCCAGAGTCACTCACAATGAAATTCACCTGATAATTTCAAAGACATAATTAGTATTCACATCCAATTCCACTCAGTCACATCATTTTTAAAATAATATGCAGTCTCTAGCACTAGCTTGCTGATTCATCCATTCACTTTATAGTTATAGAATGCCTAGTATATGCCAGGTGCTATCCTTGGCTCTGGGGATTTGGGAATGCAACAATGAATAAAAGTGGTATCACTCACAATGTGGGGTAAGTGAGGGGTTTGGGGGTAGTGGTAAGATAGAGGGCAGTATAGGAAGAATCCAAACAAATGCACAAGATAATTTCAGTGAGTGATAAATGCTATGAAAACAAAATTGGTTAGCTGCTTTAGGTTCAGTGGTCAGAGAAGGGCTCTCTACAGAGCCGGCAACTGACTGGAATCCAAATAACCAAAAGAAACCAGGCATAAATGGAGCTGGGGATAGAGAATTCCTGCTACAGCCAATAGCAAATGCAAAGGCCCCTAAATGTGTACCCTCAAAAGGGTGAAAAGGTCAGAGCAGGCAAAGGGGTGGGAGATAAACTCAGAGAAATAGGTGGCAGCCATATTCAGGGCACTGAATGTCAAAAGAGGGCATTTGGACTTTGTTCTAAAGTAAAATGCAAACAAAAAAATACTACTGAGAAAAATGATAATGGACATATTAGAAGGATATATTACAAAATATATAAAATGATGTATGATTGCTCCCTTTTGAAGGAGGGTGAGATTATTTCTTTCCACCGGACTAATATGATCTAATCCATGATCTTTTCTCTTACTATCCTTGACATATGAGTTTTGCATCCCTAATACATTTGGTAAGTAGTTTTCTCTCCTGTCTACTCTGACAGGGACATGTTCTACTAGCCAGTTTATATTATCTCATTTAAATCTTACATCATAGAAAGAGGTGTTATGCTTACATGGGAGGAAGCTGAGGTTTGGAGAAATTAAGCAATACGATCAAGGTCCCACTGTGCTAGCTAATGATGCCAGAATTTGAACCAAAGTCTGCATCCTAAGTTACCACTTACCCTCTCCTTCATGTTCTTTTAACCTACATCATGCACAATTTGCAGAGGGTCTAAAAACAATTTACATTTTAATTTGGAATATATCTGAGCTGTATTAGATTCTCTATGTTCAGCATTACTGTTACTGCCCTGCCTGTGCTAGTCTAAGAACTGGCTAGGTCTCAGCCTAAGCTGCTCCAAATGAGACAAAAAAAACCATCCACTTGTGGCTAACCAAATGGCTCCCAAAATAAAACAGCTGAGATGATGAAACCTGAAGATAATTTTCATATTTGGAATCTATCAATCCTCAATCTCTCTTCTTGTGGAAAAAACAATTTCCACTTAGCATTCTTAAGAGCATTTTTTTCCTACTAAGGCTAAATCCTGCAGTTTAGTGTGCATTCAGTAAAACTATAAGCAGCCAGCCTGCTTGGGTTCAAATGCTGGTTCTGCCTCCAACTAGCTGTGTGACTCAGGACAAGTTTCTTCTTTTTACCTCAATTTCTAGATCTCCAACATGGCAATAATAAACAAAGCTGATATTCACATGATATCTTCCAACACAATCTAACATTGCTTCCACCCAACATCCCTTCTGCTTTGGCTGGCAACAGTTCTCAATGGTTATTCTCAATTCTATTCTGGTTATTATATACTTTGAATATTGTCCCAGTAATTACAGTAGTTACCTTACAGGATTGTTGTGAGAGTTAAAGATGTTAATAAATATAAAGCACTTTGGAAATGATTGGCATATGTAAATTCTCCATAACTGTTAGCTGTTATTGTTGCTAGCCCTAACTAAATATACATAGCATGTTAATCCCCCCAAAGAGTTCTACATATCACATTTTTAAAGCAGTAAACAGCTATAAGTCAAATCTATAGTAAATTCTTATGTAAAAAATGTAGCAGGCAGTTAAGTCCATCCCCCAAATCATGATTTTGCTTGTACTTCACACTCACCAGCTTTTTGAAAGGAAATATATCATACATTATTCTACAATATTCCATGGAAGATTCTACTGAACAAGTCCACAATGATTTAGATATGGGTGCCAAAGGGATGATTCCTTGGGTCCTGTTCTTCACCAGCATATCAAACTCGACATGCTGTCTGCATGATTCTGCCATGTAAGGGCAGTGATCTACAACAAATACTGTTTTATGAGATTCAGAAAAAATCTTCATTTTGTTTTAACCTGTAAGGGATAAAATATATTAGCCAAATGTCTCATATATGACATTTAATATCCTTAAATTGTTTCTAATTAATGTCTTTTCCTCAAAAAGATTTGGTAGGGAACATGAATAATCAGTATTCAAAGAAATTTATCCAGCAAAGGACAAGATTTAATAAGGTCAAGACCAGAAAGTATGTTATCAGTTGGAGGGATAAGCTACACCATATTAAGCTGTCACTCTATTAGTTACAGGCAAAATTAGAGTCCACATATATTTTTTTGTTTTCTGAATGAACTTAAAGTTGTCAGAAAAAATGTTTATAAATAACTGTAAAATTTGATTCCCTTACATAATACCAAACATAATAAATGATAAATACTATTAAAATACACTGATGATTCTTGCTAATTGACATCAATTACATATAAAGCTCCAAACTAATTCAAGTCAGTTTGGACTTCCTTCCAAAGTCTCAAGATTTCTGAATAAGGTTGAGGTGAGCCAGGATTAACAGGAAAGAGGAGTGACAGCAAAAGAAAAGCCCCCCAAAAAACATCTCCTAAGACAACTGCATACTGGGTCTTCGCATTAGGATAAGAACCCCAAATTCAGAGTCTCCCCCTTAGCTTTTTGTAACACCACAGTAATTTATCATGTAGAACAGAAAAACTTAATTGCTACCATATACACTGCTGGGAAGGAGAAACTTTTAAACTTTTTCTTATAAAAACTCCCTTGCTCCGTTAGTAAAACCTTATACTGAATAGACAATCCACATTCAAATAGCACATGGTAAGCAGAGCAAAAGTGTTCTCAAAACGAACTGACTTTTTACGATCTAGCTATTTTCCTCTGCTTTCAAACGCATTTCCCCTTCATGCAAACTCTGAGAAACCTAAACACACTCTGCTGGAGGGTGGGGGGTGGAAAGTACAAGGTGAGTGGATAGGGAAGACCTCAGGATCGAGGTTCGCTTACTTTCGTGCCTGGTCCTGCAGTGAAAACGAAAAGAGGCTGTGAATCACAGCCTCTCTGGAAAAGGCTGCTGGCTGGGTGGGGAGGGTCAGCGCACAGCCAGGAGTGTCTGGTACCAAAGACAGGGGACTATGCTTTCCCCGTTCATCTCCTAGCACCGGTTCTTCCCAGGCTTCCTAAATGCAGGAACGCGCGCGCGTGCGCGTGAACACAAAACTCACACACTCGGATTCGCGCGTGCGCAAAGCCCTCTTCCTCAGCCCCGCCAAGCTGCCCTTCCCCCTCGGTGGGCCAGACGCCCAGCTCGCAGAACAGGAAGAGGGCGGAGCCAAGAGAAAAATGCCTCCGACCCTCAAGATTTTCTACCCGCTAATTTTCCCAATAACCCATTGGGAAGATTGATCCGGACGACCTCAGAGCATCCCCAACAGCGAAGTACCCAGCACAGCACCAACTAAACCAGCCACGGCCCCTTAAGCGCACAGCCTTCCCACCCGACCTCCCCTTCTCGGCCTCTCCATACAGGTCGGCTTCGCCTGGCAAAACTCGCGACACTTCGCGAGAAGGCAAGCAAAAGCTTGAGTAGATTGAGGAGGAGGGACGTATAAGGGAACCGCCCCCACCTCTCGCGCATGCCCGCGAGAAGCCTCAAATAAAGCTCTCGGCTCTGCCCCCGAGAATAACGTGAAGCAGGAAATCTCGCGATGCTTGAACTCGGCGAGCTCTGGTAGGAGGGTGTCTGTGAGTGGAGGTTTTTCTCGGGCTAGTGATGGGGCTGAGCTCCGTTGACCCCTGCAGCCGCCCCTCCACTGACAGTCTCTACTGGGTTCTGCGTTTGCTGGCTGAAGAAGCTAACAGGCGAGAGGAGTCTCTTCCCTTGGGTGCGTAGGTCCTTGTTAGCAGAGGCTTTGAGTCCTAACGCCACAACTGACGGCTGCGAGGGATTGAGACCAGAGTAAGTGGAAATAAATCGAGGGACAAGAGCGGGCGTAGGGAGTCGGAAGTTTCCCTGCCTTGGGCGGCTGTGGTTCTTCGCATCTTTGGAACTACTGGCCGCCCGCCTAGCCCTAGCCGTTTCCCCGTGCTGCTTACCCAAGCTCTTTGGAGCGGTACTTCTTTTCCCGGGCCCCAGGTGTGAGCTCCCCTTTCCGGGTCTAAGGTGCACAGTGTTTCTTGAAGTCTGGCCCTAATCGTGTCTGGACGCATCTTCCGTTTCTCTTTTTTTTTTTTCCTGCCTAAACCCGCCTGGGAGCTTACCATTGAGAGGAGGAAAGAGGGACCCTTTCGGTTTTCAGTTTACAGCTTTACAGCATATTACGTAGGTATAACTGTTACCTCTTTCTTGAAACTGCCTTCCAGGGAATACTACTCTTCTGGTTTTCTTCCTGCTATTCTTCTGTATCCCATTTATGATAATGGCACCAGTTCTCTTGTCCCAGCTGGAAATCTTTATCCTTGATTCTGCATTTCCACCTGCTCTACTCTATATTATTCCTTTTTTCACCAGAATTATTGTAGTTGTCCACCTCCCCCCACACACATTAGTTTCTCCGCCATCATCCTTCCATAGAGTTATCGTCCTAAAATCTGTTTATATCACTCCTTTCCTTAAACTTTTTTCAGTAACCCTATGCCTAATGGAATTAAGTCAAAATTGGTAAGCTTGATACGCTTCAGGACCTTTATCTGTTCCAGTCCATTTTATATTTTAGTTTCCTTTTGCTTTTCTTCCAAATACCTTAATATCCAACCATACCAGAACTGGCTGCCCAAACATATCGTGCACTTTGACAGCTCTATGTCTTTGTATGTGCTCTACCGTCTATCCAGACTTCTACCCCGTTCCTCACCTATCAAGACCCAATTCATAGATCCTTGTCTTCTCAGACACCCCCAGATGATATTAATAATACCATTGTGCTCCCAGAGCACTTGAAATCATTCTTCTGCCATATTTATTAGGCTGTATTATTTGTTCATGTATCTGTCTCTTGTGTCAATTTGAAATTAAGTGTGGAATCCTGGCTTGTTCATCTTTGTAACAAAAGCTCGTCCAGTGCTTGGGGGCATAGCAGGCATTATTTATATATACATTTGTAAATATGTATACATATTTATAATGCAGTAGTTCTAAAGATTCATAATAGGAGTCCTTAGTGCTCTTAAAATCACAGAATTTTAGAGCCAGAGGAACCTTGTATGTTAGCTAAAGGCCCCTGACCTGTTTTGAATTGAGAAACCATGTACCCCTAACACACAAGTAATTGTAGTTTCAGTATTCGTTGATTGAGATTATGCATAATGGAAAAACTGCTATGCTTTAAAATGATTTTATATTTTATACTAGTATCTGTCTATATTTGAAAAATAAAGAAATAAAGAAAATATTTTAGACTAAAGATCATATGTGGTGTGTGTACATCCATGTAACTTTTCCAATGACTCCTTGGCCCATAGGTTATAAATAACTGATTTAGATTAGGTAAGCTCCTTGACCTGTCATACCTGTTTGAATCTATATGTATATGCAGCTTATATTTAGCTACAATTCTAAGGTAAACAAAACACAACTCTGTCCTTTTAAATTCTGTTCTTTCCAACTTTAAAAATTTATCTTCTTCAAAAAGCTTCTTCATAAAGCTCCAAATATGTTGTTTCTGTCGTTTTCAAAGATCGTGTAAATTTTCTGTGGTTTCAAATACAGTAATATATTGTCTATATAAGATGCTTAATTACGTAAGTAACTTACACATTCTTGATTTCTTTGGATTAAAAGTTCCTAAGAAAGCTGTAACTATGTCTTTTTATTTTTGTTTCTATATGTACCTTAAAAAAAAAAGTTTTATTTATCTGATAGAGAGGGAGAGTGAAAAGGAAAATAGCAGGGAGCTCCCTCACTGAACAGGGACCCGATGCTGGGCTCTGTCCCAGGACCTCGGGATCCCTACCTGAGTCAAAAGCAGACACTTAACTGATTGAGTCACCCAGGTGCCCCTCCATATCTGTTAATCTTATCTACTAATTAATATTTGCAGCACGTGCTTGAACAGTCCAATAAAATTTTTTAACTAAATTAGGTTGTTTATATTTAAAGACGGATTCATGGTGTATCATCAGTCATAATTTCTGTGTATGTCCAGCTATGGGATAGTGGATTTGTGGGTAAAAGAGAAAGAAGAGTGAGTTGAATTTCTTTAAATTTTTCTTGACCAAAATGTAAAACTAAACAGCTGGCAATTGCTGTCTTGAGTGGGTGGTGCTTTCTCTTTTATAAGCTGCAGAATGTTCTGAATCCTCTTCCAGGCATCTGCCAGTATTTTTGGTGGCAAAGTGGGCGATAATGTGGCTAGTGCAGGCAGGGGAAAACCTACTTTAGAAAAATTTCACCTATAATTTGGACCTACCTGTAGAAAATAATGTAAGTGCACCATGACCAGTTACAACAAGCACTGTAAAAATAGGCAGATAAATGGAAAATATGCCCCCCCTTTTTTTTTCTTGGAGTCTTATTTTTAAATATTTAACAATTATTAGACAGTTTGGAAAGCAGTCTTCTTCCCACTCCACTACTAGCCATAAAAGGGGAAGAAAACAATGATTTTCAAAAATGGCAAAATAAATGCATGTTATAGAATATTTTAAACTTTTCTGTTGTTTCACATACAGGAAATGAACATACAGATTCTTAGAAACTGTGTCACTATCTTTCTGAAGCGTTAACAAAATTATGCTTTCAATTCCTGATGTCTACAATTCCTTTTTCTGAATAGGTATATTTTTATAGTTACAAAGCAAATTTTAAATATAGTTCATTTTGACAGTATTGCATTATGCAATCTAGAGAAGATTTTTTTAAGTGGGTGTTAATTGTAACTTCAAAAACCTGTCAGTAAACATTAATTGATTTTATAATTAACTGATGCCTAGTTAAAGTGGAGGGTAGGTTTTTATTAATTATAAGGGAAAATATTTGGAATTTGGGTTTTTTTTAATCTTTTCATTTACACCCCCATTTTCTATTGCTGGCTTGATACACAGTTTTTCTGATATCTTGGAAATCCCATTGGTGAAGTAGGTTCAGGGAATTTGCTTTGTTTTTTTCACCCAGAGAGATGGTTTTTACATCGCCACAAGTAAACAGTGCTGAGGATCCACCTAAGCTTCTGAGTAGACCACTAGACTAAGGATCAGAAATTCTGTTTCTAGCTTGGTTCCTTCATTGCTGCATGGTACTGCCATTTAGCTCCTTAAATTTGGGATCCCTGAGTCTATGTCCTTGTTGTTGAAATGGGAATAACACTTGTCCTGTTGACCAAAAGAATATAAGGTAGTTTTCCTTGGGTTCAGAAATCTACCAACAATTTGAATTAAGTAAAATTAATATCTAGCAGTTTGATCTAGAGTGCTCTGGAGGTCTATTTGTTTTGCTTTTGTTGTTTTAATTATTTTTTAGAGGGGGAGAGGGGCAGAGGATGAAGGCGAGAAAGACTTTTTTTTTTTTTTTTTAGATTTTATTTATTTATCTGACAGATCACAAATAGGCAGAGAGGCAGGGGGAGAGAGAGGAGGAAGCAGGCTCCCTGCCGAGCACAGAGTCTGAGGCGGGCCTCAAACCCAGGACCCTGAGATCATGACCTGAGCTGAAGGCAGAGGCTTTAACCCACTGAGCCACCCAGGCACCCACGAGAAAGACTCTTAAGAAGGCTTCACCCCCAGCCTGACACAGGGCTCAGTCTCATAACCCTGAGACCATGACCTGAGCCAAAAATCAAGAGTTACCACCCAGATGATTTGGAGGGAAATCAGGAGTCCCAATGCTTAACTGACTGAGCCACCCAGGTGCCCCTGAGGGTCTGTTCGGATTGAGTTAAATTGAAGAGAAAGCTAAGAATAAGTAAACAATTTTGAAAGAGAAAAGGATTAATTACCATGCCAGATAGTCAGGGTGTGTTTTACAATTATAAGGGTTGCGGCAGCATAATACTGATGTGGAGATAGATAAAAAGACCCAGAGGTAGATTAGAGAGCTCAAAAACATACCTATACATTTATTGAAAAACCAGGTGTGGCATTAAAATGAGTGGGACTGGGGCGCCTGGGTGATTTAGTCATCAAGCGTCTGCCTTCCAGGTCATGATCAGGATCAAGCCCTTCATCAGTCGCCTTGCTGGGCAGGAAGCCTGCTTCTCCCTCTCTCATTCCCCCTGCTTGTGTTCCCTCTCTAGCTCTGTTTCTATCTGTCAAATAAATAAAATCTTTTAAAAAAACAGAAAAATGAGTGCGGATTCCAACCATATGAAAGAAGTAATGTGACGTGATAGAGATGGTAATTATCATTACTTTTATATTACTATAGTATAGTATATTACATTATAGTATATAAATACTGAATCAATGTGTTGTACACCTTAAACTTACATAATGTACTATGTCAAATATATTTCAATAGAAAAAAATTAAGTGCTGGAAAAATGTACAGTAAATGAGACTGGGGCAACTAGTTGTCCCCATAAGACAAAGGAAATATAAGTAGATAGCTTCCTTATACCATACATTGAAATAACAACCAGATGAATTAATGACAAAGGCAAAACCTTAGGGACAAGAAGTGCACTGTAGTTTTGTCTTTTTGGCAGTGCTAGGTCAATGGAAATAATATGTAACCTTTCGAAACTTTTCTTTTACTCAGCATTAGTGCCCTTGAGATTCATCTATATTATTGTCTGTATCAGTACCTCATTCCATATTATTGCTGTACTACAGTTTGCTTATCCACTCATTTCTCTACAATAAATGCCCAGAAGTAGTATTGCGAGGTCATATAGACCATATCTAGCTCTAGATATTTAATTTGGTAAGAAGCTGCCAAACTATTTTCTGAAATAGCCTTATCATTTTGCATTGTCACTAGCATTATATGGCAGTTGGAGTCACACTGTCTCCTTGCAGCACTTGGAATGTCGGTACTTTTTATTTTAGCCATCTTAAAAGAGGTATAGTGGATCTCATTGTTCTAATGGCATTTCTCTGATAGCTAATGATGTTGACATATTTTCATATGCTTATTCGCCATCTTTATATCTTTTTAAAGTCTTTTGCTCATTTTAAAAATTGGATGGTTTTCTTACTGTTAGTTCTGAGAGGTTTTTTTTATGTATTCTAGATAAAGTTCTTTTTCATATATATGATTTGCAAATTTTGCTTTCCAGTCTGTAGCTTGTCTTTTCAGATTGTCCTAAAGTACCTTTCCTAGAGCAAAAATTTTTAGTTCTTATGTTGTTTATTATTATTATTATTATTATTATTATTATTATTTTATGAATCAAGCTTCTGATACCATGTTTAAAAAGTCTTTTCTTAGGGGCACCTGAGTGGCTCAGTCATTAAGCAGCTGAGGTCATGATCCCAGAGTCCTAGGATCTCTGCATTGGGCTCCCTGCTCGCTGGGAAGCCTGTTTCTCCCTCTCTCCCCCTGCTTGTGTTCCCTCTCTAGCTGTGTTTCTCTCTGTCAAATAAATAAATAAATAAAATCTTCAAAAAATAAAAAATCTTTGCTTCATCCGACGTCACAAAGATTTTCTCTGCTATGGTCCACTTTGAGTTTATTTTTGTAAAGTGTACGAATTATATTGGGGTTAATTTTTTGGCACGTAACCATTTGTTGACAAGACTTCCCTTTCCTGGGCACCTAGGTGGCTCAGATGGTTAAGCTTCTGTCTTGGGCTCAGGCCACGATCTTCAGGTCCTGGGATCATGCCCCCAGTCAAGTTGGGAGTCTGCTTCTTCCTTCCCTCTGCCTCTGTCTTTCATTCTCTGTCTCAAATGAATAAATAAAAATCTTAAAAAAAGAACTGTCCTTTTTCCTGGGAAGTGTCTGTTCATCTTTTTCAAAAAACAGTTGACCATGTTTCTGTGGATTTATTTCTGATCTCTGTTCTCTTCTGTCTCTGCCATTATCACACTGTCTTGATTGCTATAACTTTTTTTCTTTTTTTTAAATTTATTAACATATAATGTTTGTTTCAGGGGTACAGGTCTGTGAATCATCAGTCTTAAACAATTCACAGCACTCACCATGACACGTACCCTCCCCAATGCCTATCACCCAGCCACCCTATCCCTCCCGCAAACCCCATCCAGCAACCCTCAGTTTGTTTTCTGATATTAAGAGTCTCATATGGTATGTCTCCCTTCAGTCCCATCTTGCTGTAACTTTATAGTAAGTCCTAAAATTTGGTGGTGTGATTTCTCCAACTTTGTTTTCACAGTTCTTTTGGCTCTCCTAGTCTCTGCATTTTCATAGAAATCTTAGGATTAGCTTGTCAGTTTCTACAGGAAGGCCTACTGTGATTTTCATTGGAAGTTGCATTAAGTCTGTCAATGAGTTGTGGAAGATTGGCATCCCTACTATGTTGAATCTTCCAATTTATGGACACCGTGTGTCTCCATGTTCTTAGACCCTCTTTGGTTTCTTTGCATTTTGTAGTTATCACTGTGCATAGTACCTACATACGTTTTGTTAGATTTATACCCCAAAATTTCTTTTTTTTTGAATATAGTCTTTCACTTAAGTATAATGTTGGCTATATTGAAGATGCCCTTTCTCATTTTGAGGCAATCCCCTTCTATTAGCAGATAATTTTTATTATGAAAGGATGTTGTATTTTTTTTTCCAAATGCACCAATAAGTATGATGAATGTTATGTTTTTTTTTTTCCCATGGTGGATTACATTGATTGATATTTAAAAACAGAAATAGCCTTGAGTTCTGGGATAAACCCTGCTTGGTTATGGTGTATTATTCTTCTGATATGTTGCTGATTTTGAGTCGCTTATATTTTCTTGACATTTTACATTTATGTTTATGAGAGATACTGCATTGTGGTTCTCTCTGTCTCTCTGGAATATGTCTGGTTTTGGTTTTAGAGTAATGCTGGTGTCATTTTATGAGTTTGGAAGTATTTTCTCAAAGAGGTTATACAAGATTGGTATTTTTTTTATGGTCGGTAGAATTTGCCATTGAAATAATCCAAATAGAGGTTTTTTGTGTTTTTTTTTGTGGAAGATTTTTTTTAAAGGTTTTTTTATTTATTTGACAGAGAGAAACACAGCCAGAGAGGGAACACAAGCAGGGGGAGTGAGAGAGGGAGAAGCAGGCTGAGCAGGGAGCCCAATGTGGGACTCGATCCCAGGTCTCCGGGATCATGACCTGAGCCGAAGGCAGTCGCTTAACCCACTGAGCCACCCAGGCGCCCCTGTGGAAGATTTTTAACTACAAATTTAATTTCTTTAATAGTTATAGTTATAGGACATTAGTGGTTATAATTACTATACCTAATGGTTATGGGACTATTAACAGTTATCTCTTTCCTCTCATGTGACTGTGTCGTTTGTGGTTTTTGGAGAATTAGTCCATTTCTTTTTTTTTTTTTTTCTTTAAAGATTTTATTTATTTATTTGCCAGAGAGAAACACAGCTAGAGAGGGAACACAAGCAGAGGGACTTGAGAGAGGGAGAAGCAGGCTTCCCGCTGCCGAGCAGGAAGCCCAATGTGGGGCTCAATCCCAGGTCTCCAGGATCATAACCTGAGCTGAAAGCAGTCACTTAACCAACTGAGCCGCTCCGAGAATTAGTCCATTTAATCTAAATTACCTAATTCATGTGTATGAAATTTATTATTGTCTTCACTTATTCTTTTAATGAATTAGGAGTCTGAAGTGATAGCCCTTCTTTCGTTCCTGACGTTGGTCATTTATATCTTCTGTTTTATTTTTTTCCCCTTGATCAGTTTTGCTGGAGGTTTACCCACTTCATTTGCTTTTTCCAAGAATTAGGTTTTGGTTTCATTGGTTTTTCTCTGTTGCTTTCCTGTTCTCAGTTTCATTGATTTCTGCTCTTTTATTGTTTCCTTCTTTCTATTTACTTTGGAGTTTATTTGCTGTTTTCCAGGTTGCATAAGCTTGAGGTTTAGGTTATTGATTTGAGATATTTTTAATTTCCTAATAAAAGAAATTAATGCTACAATTTTCTTCAAAGTATTGCTATATATGCATGACAGAATTGTGATATCTTGTATTTTCATGTTTCTTTAGAGAAAAATATTCTCTGATTTCCAAAAGACTTCTTTTTGACTTCTGGATTACTTTTGTGTTTTTTAATTTCCAAATGTTTGGAGATTTTCTTATCTCTCTGTTACCTAGTTTAGTTTAACTTCCTTATGATCACAGGACATAATTTGTATGATTACAATTCTTTTAAATTTGTTAAGGTTTGTTTTATTATCTAGGATAAGAGTTATCCTAGTGAATGTCCTATCCACACTTAAAAATAATGTGTATTCTGGGCGCCAGGATGGCTCA
The DNA here is from genome assembly GCA_004023965.1 of Spilogale gracilis. Classification (NCBI taxonomy): domain Eukaryota; kingdom Metazoa; phylum Chordata; class Mammalia; order Carnivora; family Mephitidae; genus Spilogale; species Spilogale gracilis. The sequence goes on from PITA01010382.1 coordinate 46,104, forward strand.
GTAGGTTGAAGCCTCTGCTTTCAGCTCAGGTCATGATCTCAGGGTCCTGGGACCGAGGCTGCGTTGGGCTCTCTGCTTAGCAGGGAGCCTGCTTCCTCCCCTCTCTCTGCCTGCCTCTCTGCCTACTTGTGATCTCTCTCTCTGTCAAATAAAAAATTTTTTAAAAAATATATAATGTGTATTCTGCTGTTGTTGATATTAATTCAGTCCACCTTCATGTTGTTTGTTCATACCTTTTGTATCCTTGTTGATTTTTCTGTGTACAAATTCTGTCAGTTACTGAGAAAGAAATTCTCTACATTCTAACCAATTCTTATTATGTCTTCTTTGTCTTCTAGCCATCCTATTGGGTGTGAAGCATCTCATTGTGGAAAAGATTTTATTTATTTGACAGAGAGAAACACAGCCAGAGAGGGAACACAGCAGGGGGGACTGAGAGAGGGAGAAGCAGGCTTCCTGCAGAGCAGGGAGCCCGATGTGGGGCTCCATCCCGGGTCTCCGGGATCATGACCTGAGCCGAAGGCAGTCGCTTAACCAACTGAGCCACCCAGGCACCCCTCATTGTGGGTTTTTTTGTTTTGTTTTGTTTTTTTAAGATTTTCTTTATTTGGCAGAGAGAAACACAGCTAGAGAGGGAACACAAGCAGGCGGAGTGAGAGAGGGAGAAGCAGGCTTCCTGCCCAGCAGGGAGCCCGATGTAGGACTGGATCCCGGGTTTCCGGGATCATGACCTGAGCCTAAGGCAGTCGCTTAACCAACTGAGCCTCCCAGGCGCCCCTCATTGTGGTTTTGATAGCTAATCATGTTGAGTATCTTTTCCGTTCTTATAAACCCTCTGACTTTATTTTGATTAGTGCCTGTATTCCTCTTTTTTTCTTGATCTATCAGGCTAAAGATTTATCAGCTTTGTTGATCTTTCCAAGGAAGCATTTCCTGCTTTCCTTGATCTTCTGTTGTTATTTTTTAGCCTTTATTTTACTTGTTTCTGATCTAATATTTATTATTTCCTTTTGCTAACTTAAGGCTTTGATCTTTTTCTAACTCTTTTAGGTGTAAAGTTAGGTTGTTTATTTGAGATTTTTTTGTTTCTTAAGGTAGGCCTGTGTTAAATTTCTCTCTTAGACCTGCTTTTGCTTCAACCCAAATATTTTGAACCATTCTTTTCATTTTCATTTGTCTCCATGTTTTTTTTTTTTTTAAGATTTTATTTATTTGACAGAGTGGTACAGAGAGCCCGAGTAGGTAGAGCAGCAGGCGGAGGGAGAGGGAAAAGCAGGCTCTCTGCTAAGTAGGGAGCCGGACATGGGGCATGATCCCAGGACTCTGAAAGCAGCCCTTAACCAACTGAGCCACCCAGGTGTCCCTATTTTTTTATTTCTTCTTTGATTTCTTGGTTGACCCATTCATTGGTAGTATGTTGTTTCACCTCCATGTGTTTATGTTCTTTCCAGATTTATTCTAGTTTTATACACTGTTGTGCTTGGAAAGGATGCGTGGTATGATTTCAGTCTTTTTAAATTTATCGAGACTTGTTTTACCACTTAATATGTGATCTGTACTGGAGAATGTTACATGTGTACTTGAAATGAATGTGTGTTCTGTTTTGAGATGCAGTGTTCTATATATGTATTTGTTAGGTTCATCTGGTCTAATATATTGTGCAAAGCCATTGTTTCCTTGTTGATTTTCTGTCTAGGTGATCTATCCGTTGACATAAGTGGGATGGTAAAGTGCCTTACTATTATTGTGTTACTGTTCATTTCTCTCTTTATGTCTTTTAATAATTGCTTTATGTATTTGGGTGCTCCTACTTTGGATGCATAGATATTTACATTTGTTATATCCTCTTGATGGATTGATCCCCTTATTGTTATGAAATGCTTTTCTTTGTATCTTGCTACAGTTTGTGCTTTAAAGTCTGTTGTGTCTAGGACGCCTGCCTGGCTCAATTGGTAGTGCATGAAACTCTTGATCTCAGGGTTGTAAATTCAAGCCCCACATTTAGAGATTACTTAAAAAATCTTTAAAAAAATAATAAAGTCTATTTTATCTGATAAAAGTATTGCCACCTGGCTTTTTTTTTTTTTTCCATTTGCATGGTATATGTTTGTCCAGCCTTTTTAGTCTGTATAAGTCTTTAAGCCTTACAGGGTTTCTCTTTTATATAATTGCTCTCTTTTCTTTTGCTGCTTTTAAAATTATCTATCATTACTTTTAGCCATTTTAATCATTATGTGTCTTTGTGTACACCTCCTTGAGCTAATCTTGCTGGGGCTTCTCAGTGCTTCCTGGATCTAGATGTCTGTTTCCTTCTCCAGATTAGGGAAGTGTTCACGCTATTAGTTCTTCAAATAGGTTTTCTGTCCCTTCCCCCCCCCCCTTTTGGGATCTTTATATTGCAGAGGTTATTATGCTCTATAGTGTCACTGAGTTCCCTTACTCTATCTCATTTTTAATTCTTCTTTTTGATGTTCAGCTTTGGTGTTTTCCATTACCCTGTCTTCCAGATCACTGAACCCATTCTTCTGCCTCCCTTAATCCTCTGTTGATTTCCTCTAGTGTGGTTTTTGTTTCCATTACTGAGTTCTTCATTTCTTGCTGGTTCTGTTTTATATTTTATCTTTGTTGAAGTGATGAGTTCATTCACTTTTTTCTCAAGTTCAGTGAGTATCTTCATGACCTCATGCAGAATAGTTCTGTGGTGCCCTCTAGAACAGTGTCCCCTGGTCACCAGGATCAGGTATACCAGCAATGTCCCCTATATGGGCTGTATGTGCCCTCCTGTTGTGGCTGAGCCATGTTTGCCTTCAGCCCAGTTGGCTGCAGTAACTTGCTTTGCCTACTGTGGACACACTGGGCAGGGTGTAGTCCCAGAGTTCTTGAGGATCCTGTGTGAGATCGCAGTTGGCTGAGAGGTGGGCAGGGTCAGCAGTCAGGCTCACTGTCTGCAATTAGCCTCTCTGTTGGTACATTGAAAGGAAGGGCTTTCTCCCTGAAGAGCCCACAGAGGCTTTTGTTTAGGGCCAAAACTGGTAGTCAGAGTAGGTGTCTACAGTCTGTTTCTGGCTGCAGCTGCAGGCACACCATATGGCAGAGCATTCTTTCTGTACAGTCTGCTGAAAGGTTTGGCTCCTGGAACTGTGGGCAAGCTTGTATATAGGATTATCTGCCTCCTCCCCAAGGCAGGAGTTTCTTTGGAATGGCACCATTCCCTGCCATGGTTGCTTGCACGATGTGGAGGAGCAGGAGCTCTTTGAAGGGATGCCTACCAAGGTGGGTGGTTTGGAACTGGCAGGTGGCAGGGGACTGTTGGGGCAGGGCATGTAGTGTTAGCAAGTATTAATGCTGTTTCTTCCTGCAGGTGCCCAGCTATCCAGGGTAGGGGAAGGGAAGAGAAATGGCTCCTACCACTTTTTTTTTTAGGGAAATCTCCTAAAGATCCCTGTTCCTCCAGCACATGTTCTGAGAGTAGGAAATAAATCTCCTTCACATATACCCCAGGCACTTTTCAAACTGCTGCTTCTGTGCCTAGTATGCTGTTTCTTTAAGGGCAGGGACTCAGTTTCCTCTTGCCTCCTACCTCTTTTGTTAAGCCCACTGATTTTTAAAGTCCCCAGAGTTAAGCCCCACTATTTAAGAGTTCCAGAAGTTAAGCCCCTTTTGGTTTCCACAGCCAGATGTTTTGGGGATTTGTCCTCAAGTACAAATCCCCAGAGCCTGAGGTGCCTGGAGTGTCTGAGGTGGGTCAGATACTCTTGATTCTCCTTGTGTATGGTGTCTCTCCTATTTGTGGTTTGTCTCACCAGGGGTTTGGTTCCCAATAAGTCTCTACCTCTCCTACCTTTTCTAATACGGCCTCATCTCTGCCATTAACTGGAAGGTGTGTTCTGCCAGTCTTCAAGTCATTTTTAGAGTTAGTTGTACAGATGTATCTGTTGTCTTGGTGTGTCTGCGGGGCAGGGTAAGCTGAAGATCCTCCTACTCCACCATCTTAGTCCCTCCCTCAGTCCTGTTGTTTTTTTTTCCTGTCCTGTTTTTTAATTCATTCTGATAATATATCTTTTAGTTAGTATTTAGAACATTTATGTTTAATGTAATTATTAATATGTTTGGATTTAGGTCTAATGTCTTGTAATTTGTTCCTTCAGTATTTTGACCCTTTATTTCCTCCTTTTCATTCTTTTGGGTTAGTAAACACTTTTTAATTAATCTATTGTGGTTTTGACTATTATCTCTGTACAGGTTCTTCAGGGGTTTCTCTATGAATTATTTATGTATGTGTATATGTGTGTGTGTGTGTGTGTGTGTGTGTGTTTGTATACACATGTATATATACTTATATAAAACTGTTTTACTTACAGTTGACATTTAATAATTTCAGGTGACATGTTGAAACCTTACCACTGTATAGATCCATTTATCCTCCTACCTTTAGGGCATAGTTATATATTACATAAATGTAAACTGAAAATTCTATCAGACAGCAGTTATAGTTCTTGTTTTCAAGCATCAAATGTTTTAAAGCATTCAAGAATAGTTTATGATATTTGCCTATTTATTTATGTTACTCTTCCTTTATTCCTAATGCTCTAAGTTTCCTTATGATACCATTTTGCTTCTCTCTGAAGAAATTCCTTTAGAACAAATCTGTTAGAAGTGAATTCTTTTTCTTCTTCTGAGAGTGATTTTTTATTTCACCTTCATATATAAAGGGTATTTTTGCTGGATATAGAATTCTGGGGTGACAGTTCTGTTCTTTCTGCATTTTAAGTTTTCCACTTTCAATTTCATTCTAGGGTGACAGTTCTGTTTCTTCTACATTTTAACTGTTCCATTTTCAATTTCAGTCATTTTGGCTTCTGGCTATAAATTGTTGGTTCTTAATAAGTGTTGTTGTCTCTGCTTTTAAGAATGTTTGTGTTTTAGTTTTCAGAAATTTGATAGTGTCATGTGTCTAAGTTAGACTGTGGGTTTATCTTATTTGAGGACTGGGAATGAAGACAGGAAGATTTCTGAGGAAGAGACAGTGTTGCATAGTTAAATTCATAAATAACTGCCTGTTAAATATATTTTCATATTACTTGATTGAGAAGTTAGAATGTCATTGGTGGGAAATACAAACTATAGTAGTATTTTAACTGTTGCAACTATTATGGCTTTTCAATAAGGGACTTTTTCAACCTGTAGATAACATAAACATATTAGTATATTAAGGAGTGTTACATATTCCTAGAGCATAGAGAGACCTGTAAAATCCACTGGGAGATAGTTCAAAAAAATCCCTTAGGAATGGTTTTAGTCTTCATCTTTTAAATTTTTCCGGATTATCTGGGTCATATCCTCTGCTATCCAAAAAATTTGCCCTTCAGTGTTCCTAATATTGTAGCCAAATTTTTTTTTCCTATCGAAATGAGATGTTTCCTGGAGTTTCTAGTGTCCATTTGAGGTTTCATCTGGCGCTATCAAGTCACTTGCATTCTGATTGTGGCAGCTATTATCCTCGTGGATTTTACAACTTGATCATCCCATGTTTCTTTTTGGAATTTGTCAGGCCAGATTTTGCATGTCTGTGGTGAAATCTTTGGACTTCTCCATAGATTTATGATTTAATTGTTATATGTGAGGCCCTTGCATAAGGACTTTGAAGTCAAAGAAATCTGTTTATAGGGCGCCTGGGTGGCTTAGTCGTTAAGTGTCTGCCTTCAGCTCAGGTCGTGATCCCAGGGCCCTAGGCTCGAGCCCCATATTGGGCTCCCTGCTCAGCAGGAGGACTGCTTCTCCCTTCTACTCCTCCTGCTTGTGTTCCCTCTTTCGCTGTCACTCTCTGTCAAATAAATAAATAAAATCATTAAAAAAAAAAAAAAACGTTTATAGTATAAGGTAGTTCCATAGTCATACTATGTATACTAGTACATACATAGCATCCTAGCTTATATGGTATTTTTTTTAATTGTGTGTCTCTGCTACTTTAGGTAGTATCAAACAATCAAATAGTTAATGTATTCATTATTTATTTATTTTTATTTTTATTTTTAAAAGATTTTATTTATTTGACGTAGAGAGAGATCGCAAATAGGCAGAGAGAGAGGAAGGAAGCAAGCTCCCTGCTGAGCAGAGAGCCCAACGCGGGCCTTGATCCCACAACCCTGACATCATGACCTGAACGGAAGGCAGAGGCTTTAACCAACCCCCTGAGCCACCCAGGCGCCCTCATTGTTTATTATCATTGTTTATTAAGGGATATCTGAGGAACTTTTTTTTTTTTGCAATATTTCAAAGAAATGAATTATCCCCCAAATGATCCAGCTCTTAGTATATAAATTTACTTTTTTTTTTTTTTAGCAAGTTGCTCTTAGCCACGGTTAAGTCATTTGATCAGTGTGGCTTCCAGTAACAAAATTAGTTTTATCAGAGTGACTTAAGTACCTATTGTATATCAAGCCTGGTATTGTCATTTGTTGTGCTTACTATAAAACCCATTAATCAGTAAAGTCAAGATTTGTTCCTAGAGAATAAAAATTTTGTTTGGGTCTTGGACACTTCTTGATTTATGGAATGGAAACACAATCATGAGATTTTTGTTCAGTAGGTTGGTTGTTGGAGTGTGTCACTAATGGATGGTAATATGAAAAGGATAAAGTAACAATATTTCATAATTATTCAACTAGTAGAAAATGTAGAGTCGTTTCCTTTAGCAGAAGGTCTTTGCAACATGGCAACATTAGGTTTAAAGACCCTATTTTAAGTTCAGAAGATGCTATAACTGATTTAGTTGAGGCCTGTGGTTGTTCTGAGGGAAAAAGGATATCTTAGCTACTCAGTTAAGGCATAGGATTTAATAAGTAGTGGCTCTTTGAAGCCATGTTGTGAAGTTAATGTCTACAAAACACAGCATAACTTTTTCATATTTTAAAAAAAGATTCATGATTACCATGATTTTTCATCCATCTAGATCAGGGCTTTCTTCCAAATTAAAATGTCAGTCTCTGTGGATTCTTTTGCCGGGAGGAATCTAGGAGCTAAGGGTTTTTTGTTTGTTTGTTTATTTGTTTGTTTGTTTTTTAATCTTCTACCCTTTTGAGGGGGGTCTGAGGGGGAACAGCTTATTATGCACAGTATAATTGTTTTTAATGTCTACATCATCTATCATCTAATTATGTAGGAGGCTTAATGTATTCTATTTAGAAACAGAACCTGTGTATTTTATGTGTAGTTGTGTTATAGAGCATAAAAAGTATTCTTCAGGTAGTGGTCCTAATAATATTATTTACAGGCTGGGACCTGGGATTGTTAGAGGTTCTTAGTACTTGAGTTGTTCTGTTAAGCCAAGATAAACTTTATGTCTCTAAAGTTTTTTACAATTTTCTCTAGACTTTCAAGTTTTTTTTTTATTTTCTTTGAGCACGTTATAACCAGTTATCTTTACTGTAAGACAAATGTCTCGTGTTTTATTTTTTAATTTTTTAAATTTTTATTTTTTTACTCATTACAAGTCAGCTTGTCCCCACTTCCCCCTCCCAGTTTTTGTTTTTTTGTTTTTGTTTCTTTTTGGTGAGGGGGCTTTTAAATAATTTCACAATTTTACTCTGAAGAATCTGATGTTGCATACTAATGGGGTTAAAGGGAGATATGGTGGCTCCCATATGAATAAGAAATCTGTATTATTATCCATCTATAATTTTAGGTAATTCTCCTTGGAAGTGTAGAGAGAGGACAGGGCATTGTTGGATGCCAGTGTCTTCCTTAGAGCAGCATATTGGATAGATACTCGATAGTTGTCCTTCTGTGTTTTAGCCAGTACGGTCCAGTTGTAACTTTAATGAACCCTTTGCTTATTGTTTTTTCAAGCACCTTTTTCTAAATCTCTCAAATCTTAGAAGACAGATTTTTTGGTTATTTAATCTGGAGATCCATAGATTGTATTAATTTCCGCTTGTTTAATTTTTAAAGCTCTCTGGAAATGTCATTTACTGAGTATTTTCTAAATTGGCAGGTTTACGTTTTAACTTATTCTAATTAAGTCCTCTAATTCAGATTTGAACTAGTATATAGAATCTAACAGTCTTGCATTCTGTAGCAAATTTCTCTGTCTTCCTAAAGTTGATGAAATCCTTATAGAGCCTTTAGCTTGGATCCATACCAGAATTTTAATTTAACTTCTGTAGACCCGGCTTCTGGCCTAATAATTATACAGTGTGACTTTACTTTTTGAGAAGGCCCTGAAGAAAGGATGGCTCATGTAGAAGGTAAGGTAAAGCTTAGCATAAAGAGAAAAATTCAAATATAGTAAGTTTCAGAAGATTAAAGTCTTTGGAAGATTATTTTAAAATTATGATTTTGTTTTGAGGTCTCTGCATACTAAGTGAAGAAAGAAGCTAACTATTTAGTGTTTCATATTTTGTCTCCTAATTTTTTGAGCTCCTCTTAAACATACCATTTATTGATTTTAACATATCAAAAATTTCCCATAATGACTGGTGCTCTAAGTCATATTTTTTTAACCATTTACCAAAGAAGCGAAAGAGTTAGGATTGTAGTACTTCATAATAGAAGTCATTCCTCCAGGGGCACCTGGGTGGCTCAGTTGTTAAGCATCTGCCTTCAGCTCAGGTCATGATACCATTGTCCCAGGATCGAGCCCCACACTGGGCTCCCTCCTCAGTGGGAAGCCTGCTTCTCCCTCTCTCACTTCCCCTGCTTGTGTTTCCTTTCTAGCTGTGTTTCTCTCTGTCAAATAAATAAATAAAGTCTTAAAAAAAAAAAAAAAAGTAGTTCCTCCAAAAGAAGTACACTTTGACACAGCGTAACACATAGAGATCACTGTGACTTGTCAGTAAGTATGTGTTACGGATGGTGTCTCAGGTCACCTGACCAAGCAGAGGCTAGAAAGGATCTCATGGTTAGCACTCAAAATCAAGGACCACGGAGTATGGACTAATAAAGTGACCTTTTTGACAAGTAACAGGATAAAAGAGTGCTCTCATGAAGAGCACAATTTCTGTATAATATAAAATGTATTCACTTGATTTGTACTTTTTTCCCCCACCATAAATTCAAGGTGTTTTAAATATACTCGGATTATGTCTGCAAATCATTTATATATGCTCTAACTTTTTTAATATTATAAATTCACTCTCAAGCTTGTGCCATCCTAACAAGCAAAACCACAGGTGTTCTTACATGTTTTTTTCTACGCAGTGAAGAATCCTATAACAAATGTAACTTAAATCTATGTGAACATGAAACTAAAATATTAAGATGATATGCTGACTTTGTTTTGAGTCTTGATTTCAATTTTATAGATTTTCCTTTAGAAATGAGTTGCACAATTGAGAAGGCACTTGCTGATGCTAAAGCTCTTGTTGAAAGATTGAGAGATCATGACAATGCAGCGGAATCTCTGATTGAGCAAACTACAGCTCTCAATAAGCGAGTGGAAGCGATGAAGCAGGTTTGATTTTTCTTTCTTGATTCCATTTTGAAAACAAGCATTTATCTATTGCTTTAATTAATAAATCATTAATTTTTAATGTTTCGTAAAACTTAAAAGTAGCTTGACTTGTAGGTTTTAATTTTACTTTAGATTATCTTATAATTTTGTCGATGTCCAAATGTTATATATATATATGTACGTATATTCTAAAAACTGTATATTTGATTACTTGTTTTTCGTATGAAGTTGTGCATTGGAGTTTAGAAAATATATGAATATATTAGGTTCAGAAATATTTGACGAAAACCAAACAATATCTCTTACTAATAGTGTTGTATTTTGCTCTGTCTCATATTTTTATAATGTAGAAATATTTATGTTTTTCTTTATTTTTTTATTTTTTTAAAGATTTCATTTATTTATTTGACAGAGAGAAACACAGCCAGAGAGGAAACACAAGCAGGGGGAGTGAAAGAGGGAGAAGCAGGCTTCCCAAGCAGGGAGCCTGATGTGGGACTCGATCCCGGGTCTCCAGGATCATGACCTGAGCCAAAGGCAGTTGCTTAACCAACTGAGCCACCCAGGCACCCTATGTTTTTCTTTATAAAAGTACTTAGGTTTAACAACAGAGTAGTTTCTGAAAATGACGTAAAGTAATACTGGTTAATACATTATGCAGTTGTTGAATTTGTACTTCCTACCTTAATTTTCACTTAATGCTACCAGTTAAATGAAAAGGACTTCACTTCTTATTATCCTTATAATGTGTGTAAGAACTTTTTTAAAGAAGAACTTGTATATAAGAACTTTCCAGTGGTCCATGGAGTTTAGCTACCATTTTAAAAGTCTCCTTTTGATAAAAATTTTCAACTCAAAGAGAATTATACAATTTCTTATATTTTGATGGAATTGAGTTGGGGGAAATGTATATTCATAGCCTACTCTTTTGAAACATCCATTTTGTAAAAGGAAGCAACCCGGGATACTGCTTTTAACAAAGCTACTGGAAATAATGGAGCAAGTTTACATGTTTTGTTGCTCTAAACAGACTGCATATCTCCCTAACTGTCCAGCTTGACTCATGCATTCCAAGGAACATATATCTGGATTGAGTTGTAAAAACAAAGGAGTATGAAAAAGAACCAGAAATATTACAGTGAATAAATACATTAGTAAGTGGTACATCAAAATGCCTTGAAAATGAAGCAGTATGATTTTAAAGTTAGACTCACGTTTATTTATGGTTTTCTTAAATTTCTTTTGCACATGTTCTTTCACTGTTGTTATTGAGATATAATTAACAATACCCATAAAATTAACCCTTTTGAAGACATAGTTTTTTTTATTCCTCTTTATTGCTGAATAATATTCCATCATAAGGATATAGTGCATTGTGTCTATCCATCAGTTCATGGACCTTTGGATTGTTTCTGTATGGGTGCTATTATAAATAATACTGCTCTCGGGACGCCTGGGTGGCTCAGTTGGTTAAGCGACTGCCTTCGGCTCAGGTCATGATCCCGGAGACCCGGGATCGAGTCCCACATCGGGCTCCCTGCTCGTCGGGAGGCCTGCTTCTCCCTCTCTCACTCCCCCTGCTTGTGTTCCCTCTCTCGCTGTGTTTCTCACTGTCAAATAAATAAAATCTTTAAAAAAATAAAATAAATAAATAAATAATACTGCTCTGAATATTAGTGTGTAAGTTTCTGTGTAGACATATATTTTCAGTTATCTTGGGTATATACCTGGGGGTAGAATGAATGGGTCATATAATAGCTCTGTGTTTAACTTTTTGAGGATCTGCCAGACTTTTCCGAAACAACTACACCATTTTACATTCCAATCAATAGTACAGTTTCTCCACCTGCTGTCCAACACTTGTTATTTGACGTTTTGATTAAAATCATCCTAGTGGTTGTGAAGTGGTATCTTACTATTGTGTTGAATTTCATTTCCCTAACGACTCGTAATATTAAACATTTTTTTAAAGATTTTATTTCTTTATTTGACAGAGGGAAACACATCTAGAGAGGGAACACAAGCAGGGGGAGTGGGAGAGGAAGAAGTGGGCTTCCTCCTATGCAGGGAGCCCAATGTGGGCCTCAATCCCACAACTCTGGGATCATGACCTGAGCTGAAGGCAGACACTTAACAACTGAGCCACCCAGGCGCCCCTTAAACATCTTTTTATGTGCTTATTGACTGTTTGTATACTTACTCTAGAAATATCTGTTCAGGTCCCTTACCCACTTTTTTCAAGCTCTATCAAGGTAGAATTGACATAAAACATTGTGTAAGCTTAAGGTGTGCGAGATGATTTGATACCCATGTATATTGCAGCAAAATGATTACCGCAGTAAAATTAGTTAACACCTGCATCATCTCACATAATTACCATGTGTGTGTGATGAAAACATTTAATATATACTCTTATTAATTTCTGAGCTATAATACAGTATTGTTAACTATAGTTACCATGCTGTAAATTAGATCCCCAGAACTCTTGTTTGCCCATTTTTAATGTATAATTATTAAATTATGATTATTATTTTTATTCTTGAGAGTTGTAAGAATTCTTTATATATTCTGGATGTTAGACCCTTATCAGATATGTATTTGAGATACATACTTTCAATATTTTTTCCCCACATGTTCTTTTTTGATTTTTTCATCAGTATCAGGAAGAAATTCAAGAACTTAATGAAGTTGCAAGGCATCGGCCACGGTCCACATTAGTTATGGGAATCCAGCAAGAAAACAGACAAATCAGAGAACTGCAACAAGAGAACAAAGGTAAGATACATAATCTAAAGAAAACAAGAGTTTGACTACTAAAGTTAAGAACCAGGAATATTATAATGAATTACGTTACTAAATGGCTCAACAGAATGCCTTGAGAATAAAAGAGTGGGCTTTAAAGTTAGAGTCACATTTATTGTAAAGAGATAATTTTTTATTTCTTTTGCACATGTTCTTTTATTACTATTATTGAGATAGGTTTCACATACCATAAAATATACCCTTTTGAAGGGCAGAGTTCATTGGATTTTAGTTAAAATTGAGTTTAGTTAAAATTAAAAGAGCTATAATATACAACTGGACTCTTAACTTAGGACCAATTAATATTTTCAAAAATGGAGAAATGGCCAACTAATATTCTTTTTGGTATTCTCATTTCTGATCTATATGTCCAAATCATATGTATTAGTTGTTATCCTTTCCTGTATATGAATGTCTACCTTGCATGGAGTCATCTTAAATTCTTATCCTCAATATCCAGTTTGTGCCATTGTTGTTACCTATGAAGTAACTCACTTTCCTTCTCGGCAGAACCACTACTTTGATCCCTTGCTTTGGTGTTCATAGTCTCTTGCTTGATCTGTCCTAATTGGTCTCTGTGATTTTAGTCTCTTTTCCCTCTTCAGTCTGTCTCCAACACAGGCATCAGATTCATTTTTCAAAGGTAGAGCTTATCGTTTTTTTGTTTTTGTTTTTTTGCCTTAGGACCTTCACTGTAGTGCTCGCTTCGGCAGCACGTATACTAAAATTGGAATGATACAGAGAAGATTAGCACGGCCCCTGCGCAAGGATGACACGCAAATTCGTGAAGCGTTCCATAGTTTAAAAAAAAAAAAAAAAAAAAAGAACCTTCACTGTATACTTATTTCCTTATCCAGAGCTTTCAATATCAACTCGAAGCCTTTTTCTCTTCTCCCCATACCTCTCTTCTCCATGAAACCTTTGTTCTTGCTACCCTGAACTAGTTTCTGAACACAGTAGCTGCTTTCATGCCTCCCTGTAGAATGCCCTTTCCTTTATTTTTCAGCTTAAGGAATGCAAGTTCATCTCAATAATTTGAAACTTTTCACCAATTTCTCCTCACAGACTTTGTTTGTATATATTTGGGTAGAGCTCTACTCTGTAATTTACACATTGTATTATAATTATTTATGTATTTGCTTTCTCCACTAGACTCTGAGCTCCATGGCCTTTTGCTAATTTTCCTTTTCCTAATATAGACCATTATTTGGTACTTAATTATTATTCAGTAAATGTTTGTTGAAATGATTCTTTAAAACTGAGCTTTAAATGGTCATTTAAAAAACTAATAGGGACGCCTGGGTGGCTCAGTTGGTTAGGCAACTGCCTTCGGCTCAGGGCATGATCCCGGAGATCCGGGATCGAGTCCCACATCGGGCTCCCTGCTCGGCGGGAGGCCTGCTTCTCCCTCTCTCACTCCCCCTGCTTGTGTTCCCTCTCTGGCTGTGTTTCTCTCTGTCAAATAAATAAATAAAATCTTAAAAAAAAAAAAAAAACTAATAAAGGACTCCATTTGGTGTGCTTGCTTTCTTTATGGCAAGAGTTTTACGTTTTCTTTTCAAAACACCCTCTTTGTAAGTTGCTTTTTTGGTAAATACAGTGGGGAAGAGAATATTTTGTACACCTTTAACTCAGGTTTGAGTAAAAGTACTGTTATTCTTGTGATTCTTAATAGAATTACGTACGTCCTTGGAAGAACATCAGTCTGCCTTGGAACTTATAATGAGCAAGTATCGAGAGCAAATGTTTAGACTGCTAATGGCTAGCAAAAAAGATGATCCGGGTATAATAACGAAGTTAAAAGAGCAGCACTCCAAGGTAATCCATTTTATAAATATATTTTGAAATGAAAAAGCAGAAATGGTTAACTTGTGTTGAGATTTTTTTTAAGTCACAGGTATATAACATATTGAATATTTCATCTTTCTGACATTATCTGCTTTTCCTTATTTTTGTCATTTCTTGTTACATACTTTGTTTGATTTATTCTCTTAACTCCTGTTGTTCCCAGTAGCTTTAACATATTTTCAAAAATAAACTTTATTTGGGAAGTAAAGGTAAGTATATTCAGAAATATTTTATAAGGTTATCTGCTTTTAAGAAATATTTCTTCTAATTTGTATATTGATTGACAATTGTTGCAAAAACAAAAATTGAAATCCTAAAAATGTTTTCAGAAATCTGAAACCAGCTAAAGGTAGATTTGTTTTTCTTAAGACTGTTTTCTGAATAAGGCTAATTAATCCAGACTGTAAATAATACTGATTATGATGGAAAAACCATGGGGGGCGGCAGGGAGGAAAAGAACGAACATATTAAGATTTGACCCCACCCCTACTCCCCAGTCACATATCATTTAACACCATTTTTAGACACAAAGCTGAACTGGTAAAAGTAGTCGTCCCCCGCCCCGTTCATTTTACTTATTGACATCCCCTGTGTCTGTTTCCTTTGTGTATGTCCCTGTGTTAGCAACTGTTATGAAGACAAGTAGAATAATCCTTTCCTATTTACATTTTAAGCTGAATTTTAACTGCTGCTGTGAATAAAAATATTAGAATATTGTGATTTCTAGCTATACCTGTATTGGATAATGATGAGCTAACTATTAAAGCTAACATTATTTAAAGCTACTGTTTTAAGACATGTATTTATCTTTCTCAATTATTGAAACACATTTTAGAGTCCTTAAAATAATTCTTCCATATTGGTGCTAGTAGGTATTTTTAAGTTATACATTATTCTATTAAAATTAAATACCTAGTAAATAGATTATTGTGTGACAAGTTTATATATTGAGAATTAGTAATAGATACCTCTTATGGCAATTTTATAATAATATTTTAATAAACATGGGTTTAATGTTATATAATTATACTGTTCATCTTCTAACCAAAAGAATAACTTGGATGTTTAAGTGGCAATCTTTTGAATTTAAATTTATCTATCATTAATGAGATCATTATAAAAACATAAATTTAAATGTATAACTTGAGTGTTTCTTTTAAAGGTACAAAGATGAATTGAAATTATTGATGAAATAAATATAATCTTGGGAAATTCCAAAAGGCCCTTATGTTTAAAACCTAAGAAATAAATTTGTTAAGATCCAAGGAGATTACTGTACCAAAACATGTTTAGCATAAGATACTGCAGGTTTCTAGTTCCATCTGGTAGCAGCTATGCCAGAAGCAAATATTTTCTAGAACACATTAGATTTTACCATTCACTAGCACAGTGTTATTATTTTTTTTTTTTTAAGATTTTATTTGACAGAGAGAAACACAGCCAGAGAGGGAACACAAGCAGTGGAAGGGAGAGAGGGAGAAGCAGGCTTCCCACCGAGCAGGCAGCCCAATACTGGGCTCGATCCTGGGACTCCAGGATCATGACCTGAGCTGAAGGCAGAGGCTTAACCACTGAGCCATCCAGGTGCCCCTAGCACAGTGTTATTAATTATGAAAGTTAAACATTTCTTAAGATAGCTGTAGACCATCTTTTATTATGTAGATTGAATCATCTAAGTGCTGATCCTTCCATAAAATGACTGTTCGGTTACTTGTTGTTAATTCCAACTAATACATATTAATGTTTGTGATTTTGATTTTTCCCAAAAAGGAGACACTTCAACTCAATTAAAGAAACACTTATTAATACTTGCCCTGGCTTAGTTATTATTAATAATAAGATGAATAAATAATAAGTTCCATTACTCTGCCATAAGAGCTTATAGTATAAAGGGAGATACAAACATAATATATAAGGTAGGATGTGATAAATCCCAAAATAGAGATATGATTTAATACGGGAATACTAGTGGAAGCAAGATTAGTTCTCAGGAGGAGAATCTGGGAAGGAGTCAAGAAAGAAAGACAAATCCATCTAATCTATCCTTGAATTAATTATTGAGAGGGAAGGGTCAACAAGCAGAAGTGGGCGAGCAGAGAAACTTGTATGATAAAGGTGCAGAAATAGGAGATTCCAGGACGTGTTTAGGTGTTGACACTGATGAGCCTAAACACACAAAAAAATTTATAACACATTTAGGAGTAATAAGCAGAGTTACACATAACAGTATTTTGGCATAAGAGATCATTTTGAGACCAACTATAGTACAGAATTTTACCCTTACTTGGAAGTTTTTGAGTACAGATTGAAAAGTCAGTAAAAAGTTTGAGAAGAACTCATTTTTGTCCAAATACTCATTTTTACATTATTTTTGAACAGATGCCTTTTTGGAAATCTTAAAAAAACAAACATTTCAAACAGTTGGCTAACACGCATGAACTAACACTCATTCAGTTTTTAAATTACGGATAATATCCGTATTAACATTATAATGACTCTGTACTACAGATTGACATGGTACATCGTAACAGCTCCGAAGGATTGTTCCTTGATGCATCTCGACACATCTTGGAAGCATCTCAACATGGACTGGAGAGGAGGCACTTGGAAGCAAATCAGAATGTACACTAAATAAAACAGTCAACTTTTGGGGTGTGGCTGGAGGGGGGGAGGCCCATTTAAAACATTCTTTGACATTGAATTTTCCGGCCAGTTTAAATCAGCAAACAAATGAAATTGCCTTAAAATATATATATATATATATATATACTGTGCTTTTGATGGCCATGCAAAATAAATAGAAACTTTAAATCTGTCATTAATTCTCTGTATCATACATAGCCTGTTAGATAATTACAGGCTTTAAAGGTTGTTCAAGCCAGATTTTCATTTTGTTGCAGAATTTTATAAATAACTATCTTCTTGGTGGACATCAAAGTGTTTTCTTGGAAGTCATTTTAATCTGATTTCATAAAAGTTTTGCTCAAATTATTAAAGGAACAGTTTTAATTCAGATTTTTAATAGTTTTAGTTCTTTAGTTTGAGTTCTCAATGACCTAAAAATGTCTTTGTTTAGATTTTATACTATGTTTATGTTAGTACTATATGTTACATTGTCTTTTTAATTATCGTGACAGGTCTTTATTGAGCAAATTTGAAATAACCCTAAACAAAAGTTACAAATGAAAGGCATTTCAAGAAAGTTCAGAGATTATGTTACTGACTCTTCTTGACTTTCAGTTTTGAAAGCACAGCTCTTGGCCTCTGTGTTCACTAAAAGACCTAGGATACTTCCCTAAAGATTTTATTGTAATAAATGAACCATCCGTAAACTGGGCCTATAAAAATACTATTATGTTTGAAATCTTGGTTTTGTTTTTTTTTTTCTTATGACTTAATTAGAACAGACTGTCCTGAAAAATATTAGTGGAATCTCATCTTCTTCCATTTTATAAGGCAAAGAATTGTTTCCTGTACAGCCTTTTACCCTAAAAGGACACTAAATGATAAACTGAAGAAAATGTTGGTATTCAGAATTTTTACTCATCATCCTCAGTCTGTTGCTGCAGTTGTCTGTACTTA
Organism: Spilogale gracilis; assembly: GCA_004023965.1. NCBI lineage: Eukaryota > Metazoa > Chordata > Mammalia > Carnivora > Mephitidae > Spilogale > Spilogale gracilis. The sequence goes on from PITA01010382.1 coordinate 63,787, forward strand.
GCTTGTTTTTAAACATTATGCTCCCTTTCCAGAGGGAGAGATTTTAATCATTTTTTAAAAAATGATTCAGAATATGACAGATGCTTGTCTTGATATTATTCTTGCTACCATAATCTAATCCAGGACTGTCCATTAGCACTCCCTGAAATTATGGAAATGTTATCTGTGCTGTTCAACATGGAAGCTGCCAGCTCCACATGGCTGTTGAGCACTTCAGGTGTCACTAGTGCAACTCAGGGACTGAATTAACTTTTTAAAAGGTGTTTAATTTTAATTGACATTTATACAGCATTATATTAGATAATGTAGAGTAGTCCTTTTGTTTTGCCTTTCTGCATACTAGCATTGTATAGATGTCCCCATTTATATAATATAAGGACCTGCATTTGGGTTGGTTAGAACATATTAAATGTGTGGTTTGCTAAAGATACTATTTGTTCTCCAGATTTCTTCCACAGTTTACTAGTTTTGTAGGTTTTGGAGGTCCTCTCTAAAATGTTTTTACAAATCAGATATATACAATTTAAGAGACAAGGTTATTGGGGGTGGTTTTAGCTTTTGAGTTTGACCTTAATGAAATCACCCTCAATTGCCAGGGAACAATGGTGTTAGCTGTTTGTTGAAAAAATTCTTCTCAAGTTTCTGTTGATTTTTAAACCTCATGTCTGTCTCTTTCACTTGACTCTAACCTCCTTGAAATTAGGGACTATGCCTTGATAGGTTTCCTATCCCTATTGCTTAGCACGGTGCCTGGAATATCATACGTGTGCAAAAAATAATAATAGCATGAGATTGGAAGAAATTCATGCTACCTGCTGCACCAAATGTGGCCATTTTATACCTGTGATATTTGGAACAGTTTGCAAAGAAGGTGATTTAATACTCAAAAGCAGATTTCATTTTATTCAATATTTATTATCCATTATGTACCAAACAAGATGCGGTTCCTGCTCTCCAGGAAGATTATAATCTGGAAGTTTCTAGGTTGGATTGAGATCAATTTTTAGGCATGGATAATACAGAAAAGATTTGTGAATCATGAAGATGTTAGGGGTAAAGAGATTGAATGTGTCGATTTTTATCTTCCCCAACACTTTTATTAGTAGTTCATGTAGGTATAAAAAAGGAAGACTTGATCATTTGTGGTGAGAGGAATGTGAAATACAAGTACACTTCTTGCTAGTGGGTTTAGTTATATTGCAACACTGCTTATCCTTACCTGTAGCCCTAACAGAAATCGGATTTCAAAAGCACATTCATGCTCAGTCAACTTTGTGGTAAAATGTTTGATATAGTACCTTCATGTTGAATGGCAATGTAAGAATATTACATTCATATTAAGTGGCAATGCAGACTTTTTTAAAAAGGAAAGGATCCAAAAATTAAAATGAAGTATTTCACTGATTTGCAACTCCCATCTCTTTTTTTCAGGAATTACAAGCACATGTTGATCAGATAACAGAAATGGCAGCAGTAATGAGGAAAGCTATTGAAATTGATGAGCAACAGGGTTGCAAGGAACAGGAGCGAATATTTCAACTTGAAGTAAGTTTTAAATTGCAGATGTGGGTAAAAACTCTCCATACAAAGATTTATGCCAGGTAATACATGCCATTTTAAAATATATGTATACACTTCTCGGAAAACTGGTGATGTTCTCTTTCTTAACCTGGATACTAGTTATATGGGTATATAATTCAAGACCATTTCCATAGTAACAGAAGAGTCCAGGATTAGTAGTAACTTATAGTTTGAGAAAATTGATATTTTGATCCTATGTTGCTTCCTGTTACTGGGTGAATATGCTTTTTAAATTTAGTAATTTAAAAAATTTCTTTATTCTGTTGGAGATCATGATGATGCAGGAAAACTTTTTTTAATCCACGGATATTCGTTAGGTACTTGTATTTCTCTAAGGAATGTAAAAGCTTTTCCATCCTTTATTTGTGGAGCAAAAGCATCAGTCATTGTTAAATAATTCAAATCAGTAGAATAAGTTTTTATACTTTATTTTTTTTTAATTTTTTTTTTTAAGATTTTATTTATTTGACAGAAAGAAACACAGCCAGAGAGGGAACACAAGCAGGGGGAGTGAGAGAGGGAGAAGCAGGCTTCCCGCCGAGCAGGGAGCCCGATGCGGGGCTTGATCCCGGGTCTCCGGGATCATGACCTGAATCGAAGGCAGTCACTTAATCAACTGAGCCACCCAGGCGCCCCTGTACTTTATTTTTTAAAGATTTTTTTTTTTTAGACTGTGAGAGAGGGAAAACAAGCAGGGGGAGTGGAAGAGGGAGAAGCAGGCTTCCTGCTGAGCAGGGAGCCTGATGTGGGGCTCCATCCCAGGACTCTGGGATCATGACCTGAGCTGAAGGCAGATACCCAATAACTGAGTCACCCAGGCACCCTGACTTTTATATTTTAAAAGCTTTATTTTGAAATCATGGTGGAGATACTTTTGGTTATTGAGGGCCCAACGTGATTTCTGTCTCTAAGCATTCTTTAAACAGGGCTAAGCAAACTTTTTCAGTAAAGGACCAGATAAAAAATGTTTTTGGCTTTGCAAACCAGACATTTTCTATTGCAACTACTCAGCTCTGCCATTTTAACGCAAAGCAACCATATACGCAAAAAAAGACTGACCTTACCTATGTTCCTGTAAAGTTTAATTTACAAACAGCAAACCACGAGGCTGTGTGTACTTTGCTGATCCCTGCTTTGTACCAATAAAATTTAGAAAGACTGAAGACAGAGTGGTTGAGAATTACGAAGGTTAGTTTTAAATGTCTGGTAATTTCTTACAGTAACTAATCTAGGGGAAAAAAAGTTATTAGTGGTATATCTGGTCACTTCCCTTCTTGAAAAATACCACAATTCACTAAGCCAGCCTGCTGCTTTCAAATTAGAGGGAAGAAAACAAACCAAACCAGATGGCTTGTCCTGCATTCCATGCTGTCATGGAAAAGAGTAAAAGGACTAAAGTACTAAGAGGTTCTAGTCCCAGGGTGTTGTTCACAGGCTTTGTTGAGTTTATAGAAATGTAAATCTGATGTTATTTTCTTCATCTGTACTATGAGTGTAAAATAAGGCAGTTTTCCGAGGTTCCATCTACAATCACAGCTACATAAATAAGGCGGCTTTGCCCTGGTGGAAAACAATGAGCACAGCTCCTATCTCTTTAAAAAAAGTATTCCTGAATTCAAATTGTCAACTTCAACTGCATATATCATTTAGTATATGGCTGCCAGTGATAGAACCTTCTGTCACACCTTCATAAGTTCGGCTTCAGATATGTTTGTATTCTCGGGGTTGTCTTGCTGACTATGTCTTTGTTTTTTTGCCCTCTTTTAGCAAGAAAACAAAGGCTTGAGAGAGATCCTTCAAATAACTCGAGAATCATTTCTGAACCTTAGGAAGGATGATGTGTCTGAAAGTTCATCTTTGTCAGCATTAGTGACCAATAGTGACCTGAGTTTGAGGAAGAGCTGAAGAGTCTGTGAGCTTCTTACAAGGCTCCAAATGGTCACCGGGACTGGCCTGCTAAAGTGAACGAATTAACGGAAAAATGTATATCTCAAGCTACCCTTTGCTTTATTTTTTTCTGTAGTATGTACAGTGCACTGGCAATGACTTTCTTGAGATAGCAACAATAAAATGCATAGTTAATTGTCATAGACTTTATTCCAGAATAAAATTTAAAATAAGAGCTTTGTTAATTGATGAACAGATTAAAGATTTTCTGAGTGACTGCTGAACTGTCAAGAGCTTTCAGCAGTGCAGTTGGCATATTCTGGATGATACATGGATAAAGCGTGAATATCCCCAGTAAATGTTTGGGAATTTATAAAATTATTCACATTTTGTTACAGTTTTGTGAAGGGAAGATTGTCATACTTAATTTTATTTCTCCTCCCTGTATGGTATCAGAATTAACAGAGAGCTTTATGTATTATGAGACTTGAGCTTTAATGATTGCCTACCTTCCCATAAATGTTTTTGTCAAAGAAAAACCAGTTAGCAAGGTTATAGGAATGTTTTATATGAACCATAAACAAAAGAGGTAATTTAATTTTAGCTAATTTGCCACAGTTAAAATAGTCAGCTAGCAATTGTCCATAAGTTGCTTAAGTATATGAGATATTTCAGGAATGAAAGAGAAAGAATATTACTTTCTAAGAAAGAAGATCTTATAAGAGACATATTAGTAGGTTAAACTACTCCTTTGAAAGATGAAGTTTTGGTTCTAAATCAGTAATGAAGATGAGATTTTTCTCTTCTCTGGTTGATTTTTAAGGATGTAAATGTAGCTCTTTTAGCTAGCAAAGTTGAAATGTTTGACCTAGCAAGCTAGGTAATTTCAGAGTAAATTGAGAATTGCTCTGCCTCACTGAACTCTTAACAGTTTTGTTTTTTCTTTTTTTTTAAGTATTAGGAGATGCAGAAAGTAAGTTAAAACCTCAAAAAAAATTGTTTTGGATCTATTCTTAGGCTCTATCTGCTCCTTATAACCTGTGAGATTTTTCTTATAACCTCTTAGTCAAAAGGGGCGTGGGAGGAGGAAATCTATGAATTTATAAGTATTTATTTTTTACAAAATACATATCCAGTATTTAAATTTTTAAAAGCCACTAGAAATAGAAATGTACTTTAGCATCAGTTGAAATCTGAATTTTTCTTATTTTATGATTCTAGAATAAAAGGATAAAAAATGTCACATGATTAAATATACTCATTAAAATTAGCACAATAGGAAATTCTACTTTTGGGTATGTAATTTGTTAAAGAAATATTCACATGCTAATTTTTAGTATAATTTCATATACTGGTAAAATTCAAAACTTTTCACTTCGGAATTTTCTATCTTTTAAGTTTGGGGTGAGTGGGGTTGCTGGGGCTAACTGTAAAGGGCTAATGGCCCAGACACTGAATAAATTTCTCAGAGGCCTTAACTGGTATTTTATAAATGACATTTTTATTTTTAAACTTTTCTATTGGTTTTGGGGGAAGTATCTGTTAATTTGGTGGGACATTCATTCATATAGTTTTTATCCCAAATCAGAATTAAAGAAAATAAGCTACACAGTTGAGATTAAGTCTGAGGCAATTCATTGAGGCAGCTCTGTTCAAAATGTTACTTGATAATTATTTCTTATAAACAAGTTAATTTCTTCTTGGTCTTCTTACTTGGATATAATTTTAAGATCTTGATGTTTAAAGACATTTACTTTGTTATGTAGCATCAGTTTTCCATCCATACTTTTTTTTTTTAAAGCAAAATCTTAAATTTGTGTCTGAGAGTATGTACTGCATAGGAGCCTATTTTATCAATAAAATCAAACGGTTGAAATTGATACAGTCTGCAAGCCAATTTGAGAACAATGCTTAAATTTATTCTTACAGGTTTTTTTTTTTTTTTAATGGCCTCTCACCTCTTACCACAAAACTAGTACTTAGCAACAACTTCTATCCGTATTTCTTAGGAATTGACCAGCAACGTATTCCTTATCCTGCAAGCTTTTTTATTATATGTGGTGGGTTTAAGAGTGTCCCCTCAAAGATATGTCCATTCCAGGTTCTAATCTTCTGTACCTGTGAATTTGACTATAAGTTTTTGCAGATTTAAGGATCTTGGGATAAAATCATCCTGGATTTAGGATGGGTTTTTATCCAGTGACCTGTGTCCTTGTACGAGAGAAGGATATTTCAAACAGATGCACGAGGAGAAAGCCATGTGAAGACAGAAGTGGAGAATTACGCAAGCCTTGAGGCCACAGGGTGCCACCAGAAGCCAGGAGAAGGGTATGGAATGCATTGTCCCTCACAGCCTCCAGAAGGGGCCAGCCGTGCTTGATTTCAGATTTCTGGCCTTGATTTCTCAGAACTGTGAGAGAATAAATTTCTGCTCAGCCACCCAGTCTGTGGTGATTTGTTACGGCAGCCCTAGAGGACAAGTATATTTCTCATCTATCCACTACACCTTTTATTTTATATAGGAAATACAATTCTGAAAAACCAATTGTATACAACCTTACAGATAAGGTGTTAACTGCTCAAACTGATATCCTGTATATAAAGGTGACTTCCAAAATATTTTATTTCTAAACTGCCTCAATGCTTGGAAGATCATAGATTAACTCGATTTTTGGTGATCTCCACTTTTTCTGAAGGTCAAGGTAAAATCTGAGTACATTTTTAGTGAAACCGCGGTGAATAATTTCTAATTGGAATTTGAAGGGGCTTTTGTTCTTTCTTCTGACTTATAATTAGCCCCAGGGCTCAGTCCTTATTTCTACTCTGTATTCCTACTCACTTTGGTGATCTCATCCAGTCTCATGACTTTAAATACCACCTGTAATGCTGATAACTCCCAGATTTACAGCTCTCATTAAATCTTCATTAACTCCTTCGGCTATAACTATCAAAGAGCGATCTCAGACTCAACATGCTCAAAGCAATCTTACTTTCCAGCCATCTTAGCTTATGACAGCTCCATCTTTTCAGCCAAAAACCTGCGTGGCATCTTTGACTCTACTTCCTCTTATATGGTACACCCAATTCATCAGCAAATCCTATTGACCCTCCCTTCTAAATATATCAGAATCCTACCATTTCTCACCATCTCCACTGCTTCCGCTGGTTAAAGCCACATTATGATAGGTGCTAGAGTGAACAAATTAGATCCAACCTAATAAATAAATATACAATAGGGAAATAGTTTATGTCGAGTATTAATTTACTATCAACATCTACCCAGTGCAGTTTGTTATACACTACGGCTTAAAGAGTCTAGCAACAAGAATAAAAACCTTAATACTAAGTTGCATATACAATTACAACTATGTAAAAATCAAATGCATAGGGGAAAATGTCCAGAAGCAAATAACATCCAATTAATGAAATAACTTCCAACTAATTCTGTTGTTTCACAGACACTAGACAGCTACACAACCTTGTTGCCTGAAAACCAATCTTTGTATAGATGTCATAATTTATTCACCTAGTTCTCCTAGTGATGGACAGTCACTGTTTTCAATTTTTGTTAACATAAAATAATGCTTCCTTAAACATCTAGGTACATATTTTATGTACTATACCTATTTCTGGTATATAAATTCTCAGAAGTTTGTCAGCTTGTTACTTTTTGTTAGAGTTTAATTCCTTCAATGATATATACCAGTGATTCTCTACTTTTTTACATAAAGGAAAAAAATAAAGGTACATGGTTTAAAATCCAGAATACAGAAAATAGTACAGTTCATAGGCAATATTACAGTTCAGAGTCAATCTCTTCCTACAACCTATATCTTCCCAGAGGTAATTACAAGTTCCTTGTGAATCAGAAAAAACTTAAATCTATAAATGCTTTTAAACACACACACTCACGCACACACAATCAAAATCTCAGCTACACCCTGGTTCCTCGGGTTTTTGTTGTTTTTTTTTTTCTTTTTTTCCAGTTAATGATAGCCCTTGCAAGTTTTTTTTTCCATTTGAGGAATAAAGGAGTAAACTCACATAAAAGGAAAAGCATAAACCCACTGCTTTGGAATAACTAAAGCCGGTTTTTGTTCTTGTTGCTAGACTCTTTATCTGCTCATCCATTATTTAGTTATAGATAATAACTAAAGAAAATTCACTATGTTGAAATCAGTACAATAGATAGAACTAGACCTAGAGTAAAGACATCCTAATCTTGAAGCACTGAATATATACATCTTGAGTATCAGACATTGGTAGGAAAGCTACATTTGGGGCTCTATAAAACTAACAGAGGAAAGCTGGTTAGAATCCGCATTCCAAGAGCTTGTCCCTGTCACAGTGAATAATCCCAAGCCTCAACACATTGCTTTTGTCTGTATAGACAGTTCAGGATGAATAGGGCTAGCCCTTGGCTACTTTAAAATGCCAAAGTATTTATCAGCTTCCTCTCAAATTTCAGCACCACTCAGTGAGGTCAGGTACTCAGTGCTACCAGATCATAGGCTGATGTGAGATCAAGTGAATGAATTCCTCAAATGTTAACTTCTAGAATAGATGTTCATTTTAAGACCTATCTCTAACTGAATTTAAATAAAAACATTTTTAACAATTTTATTCCTGGTGATGTAGACTCTAGACCTGTGGAATACAAGAGGTTAAAAAGCATCATTCAGAAGAAAATTCAGTAGAGAATCACGGTGTATATCATTGAAGGAATTCAGGAGGGAGAGTTGGTTTGGAAGAAGAGTAGCTCTACTTGTGAAATGGAAGACTAGTCCGTGTTGAAAAACTTTCAGGCACTTTTTTTTTCAAAAAAGATTTTATTTGACTACATCTGTATCTTTGGGGTAAATGCCCAGTAGTGCAATTGCAGGGTCATAGGGTATGCTGAGTGAAATAAGCCAAGAAGAGAAAGTCAAGTATCACATGGTTTCACTTACTTGCGGTGCATGAGGGGTAACCTGGAGGACAGTGGGAGAAGGAAAGTAAATGGGAACTAGGGTAATCCAGGGAGGGAAACGAAACAACAGAGACTTTGGACACAGAAACAAACTGAGGGACTTGGAGGGAGGGGGGTGGAGG